>BQNB010132502.1:1829-18614 GCA_026074375.1 Tanacetum coccineum
TACTAACAGTGTAATTGATACAATTGATAAGAAAACAAGAGAATACCCAAATGCCCTTTTAGGTAGCCAAAATTTTAACGGCCATTAGTAAAAAAGGACCACGGGTGAGACTTTGTTAAATTTAAGGAATGAAAGTCTAAATCAACAATAAACAAAACATGAACTAGCTAATCACCCTCTATTCAGGGACCAACAATGTACTTTATTTGATTTTTTATCTTATTAAAGTGAAAACTATAATCAAACATGGGTTTTAGTTGGTTTAATGGATTAAGTTTGAAAGTTTTCTTGATCATAGATAAACTAGTCTTAGGCGATTTTTTATATCTTAGTGCATTCATATCAATATGGCTTCATAAATCACACTTGATTATGTGATGCTATTCAGTCAATTACAATGTGATTGTTAACTAAAAAGTCTGGGTTTATGTTCTTGGTGTTCTCGAGTTTTAGATTAAAGTTAATAATAAATTCATTAGGATATCAAAGTGGGGAAGAAGACGAGGGTACTTTTGTCATTTCATGTCGTTATTTGATTGTGAAGTTTTAATACACTATAAAATATATATATATACTAATATAACCTTAAGAGCAATTAAGAAAATTCCCTAAGGAAATTTCACTCTAAAAATATATATAATATAATATATAATACGTATATTTAACCGGATAAATATGTTCACCCGGGTCGTTTCCCCAACGACTAGTGAAATTGAAACCTCGTTTAAGCTTGGATTATGATTTGAATAAGAAAATAGATGATTTGATGATCTATGACTACTAAATAAAAAGCAACAATTAAAATTGAAAATTAAAGGCAATTTAAACAATTAAACAAATACGGAAAACAAATAAAACGCGACAAATAAGCAAATAAACTAAATTTAGCTCCTAAAAATGTAAAATAAATTTCTAAACCTAAGATAGGACAAAAGAAAATTTAAGGAAAAAGAATAACATTTTTTTGATTATTTTTGATTTTATTATGAATTTAAATCTATTTTAATCTAATTAAATCCTAAAAAATAGCAAATTAAGTACTAAAAATTTGGAAAAATGATTTTTAAACTTAGAAAAGTCTAAAATAACATAAAAACTCAGAAAACTATTTTTAACTATTTTTAAAATTAAAATCCTATTTTTAAAATTAAAAATAAAAGCTTAAAAATGAAAATTAAAATCTAAAAGTGGTGAAAATGATTTAACTGAATGTAAACCTAAAGCTATTTTTTATAAAACTAAAAACTATTTTTTTGTATTTTTATAAAACTTTTTTCTATTTTTTATTTATTTTTTAAGATTTTGACTTTCGAAAAATGATTAAAAATAAAATAATTGATGAAAAATTATGAAAAATTCAGGAAAAATCTAAAACTTAACAAAGATTAATAGAAAAATAAAAGAAAGAACTCAGCTTATTAAATAAGCTGAGAAAGGAGCTTATTAAGCTACGGCTTATATATTAAAAAGGGAAATGAAAACGTGTACTAGTATTAAATTGTGTGTGATATGGATGGATGAGCTATTGAAGCAAACTGGTTAAGGCGTATGTGTTGTGAGTGGGAGGTCGTGGGTTCGAGTGTGGCTAACCCCCTTTTTGCACCCTTTTTTTATTTTTGCTTTTTATGAAAAACTAAATACTAGGACTTGAAGAAGACACAAAAATAAGCTACTTTAATAAAGATAACCTAAACTGAAATTTAATAATAAGCTCTTAAACAGCTTATCAATAAGCTGCCTTCAGAAAGTGGGGTTTTGACCTTGCTTCTACTTAAAAGCTTGTAAAAAACTTAATTTAAGCTCTATTTTCAAAACAAAAGAAGCATAGTAAAGCTTATGATGTGCATGAGCTTAATATACAAGGAGAAAAGAGCTGGGGATTCATTTAAGCAACTAAAAATGATGATGAAATAAGCAAACTCAGACAATAAGCAAAAATGCACAAAATTCAGTTAAGCTAAATTACCTAATAAGCTAAACTAGATTATGAGCTTTTGAGAACTTATAAAACTACTTATTATCTATCTATTTAAACTATAAAATCAATAATTTTAAGCTAGAATTTTGAATTAAAAAGCTATTTTAACCTACCTACTGTTTTTGAGTTTTAGCTTTTTGGTGACTTTTAAACTAGATTGTACTGTAGTAAACCTACTTGGAAATGAAAATTAAGATCTAATCTATATTTAACTATATCTGTAGGTCCTTATAAACAGGATCTGAATGAGCCTTGAATGACTTATAGTCCTTTGAATAAATCCAAAGATACTATGAGAGACAATAACTGTGAATACAAATATTGACGCGGAATATCAATATCTATACCAAGATGAACACAAGAACGAATACCAAACTTGCTATTACTATTACTATTTGATTGTGAATACTCAATCAACTCATATGCACAAAGAGCTTGGATCTAAATGAAGCAATTAAATCTTAAGCTAAAAGCTCCCCTGGTGCAGGAATTCAAAATAAGCCATAACTTTTTTATATTTTGAAGAACTAACTCTAAAATCTCTATTCCTACTGATTATAAATGAAATCCAAGCTAACTTAAATGAAATGCACAAAACCTTTTGACTTTATGAGGTCAAACTTGCTTATGCCAAACACCCCTTTATCATTTTGATAGAAATGATTAAGCTAAGTTTTTCAATTCCAACAGCTAAACCTATATTACCAGATGATTGATAGCTTATACTAAACTTAATTAACATAATCTAACAGCTTATTAAACATAAATCTAAGATCCTCACTAATTCACTAATATTTTTGATTTTTATGACTTTTTAAGACAAAAAATGAAGAAGACTAAGATTTATAACTATTAAGCTAAAAACAGGTGTAAATTACTAACTAATAAGCACAATGAAATATTAATAAGCACAAATAAGCAGATAGAATAAGCAAATAAGCAGATCTAACTAATGAACTAATATTGAACTAAATTTTAAAGGACATGAGAATGTAAATGAAAACTTACTTTAGCTAACAGAAGCATAAACTCAATTATCAGCTACAAGCTCTAGCTTATTCATGTGAATAAGCTAGTTTAAGTCCTTGGGAGCTCATCCATTTTAAGCCCCCCTTCCAAAAGCTTTTATCCACAAGTTAAGGTAATTTAAGCTGGTAATTTGATTCAAGTAAGATTAAAGTTGAGTTAAGCTCAAATCATAAGCTTAAAGACTTATGAGAGCTGAATAGAGCTTATTGAGGCTTATTAGTAATAATAGCTTAATAATGGAGAGTTTAAATGAGAGCTTAAAAGTGAGATTTAAAGAGCTTTAAACTGAATTTCATTAATAAAAGATACTGATTACATTACTTAAAAAGGAGATTACAAAACATTTAAGGAAAATTACATTTAAGAAAAATACGAAATTAAGCTAGACTAAAAGCTACTAAAAAACTAGATAGTGTGTGCGTAAGAGGAGAGCCTATTTATAGTGCCAAGCTGAAGGTTCTAGGTCTTCTCAGCCTCTGCACGCTCCAATAGATCCTGTCCATTAATTTCTTCAATGATTGGGAGTTAAGTAAGAGCCATTTGGATCAAATGTGTGCACTCAAGGATAGTTGTGCTTCCTCAAAATCCATGTTAGCTTCTTTGATGGGGATTGGCCAATGGGAGGGTTTGGTGATGTAATTCTCTGCCATGTCAGTCCTTGTCACCCGAATTGTCCTTTGTACCCTTTAATTTACATAAACCCTTTGTTTTGATCCATGGTAAAAGTAGGGAAGACAGATGAATAGTAAAAAGGCCTTCGCGCCTTTTTATAACTGAAAGGTTAAATTCAGTTGGAACTTTGGCCATTTGTCACTTCTAGCCCCTCTCTTTCCTTTCTCTCTTTCTAGTTATAAAGGGCTTTGGAAATGTGCAAGTTTGGTCCCTGTGGTTTAGTATAAGGTTAATGGACTAGGTTTTGGGCTTATGATTATGGGCTTGGATGCGGGTGTAGGAAAAAAAAAAAAAAATTTTGGTTTTTCAGGCCCATTAAGGTTTTTAAGGCCCAATAAGAGGTGAGGGGCTATTTTTGGACTTTGGTGAAACTTGGAGGGTGAAAATGGATTATTGTGGGGTTTTGTCTTTTATTGGTTGACTTTTTGTTGACCATGTTTGACTGGATTTGACTGAGGCTTGACTTTTCTGGCTTCGGCTTTAAATCTTTGGCTTCTTTTGTACTCTTCTGATTCATGTGTCCGTGCTTGCCAGTTTTTGACTGTTTTCTTGTGATTTATGATATATCCGTACCTGCACACACAAAACACAAATACAAGCATATTTTTGCCATTTTTGGTCTGTTTTGGGTTTATTTGGGTTATTTTAGGTATTAACAGATATGTGTATTTTACACTTATCAAAATTCCCCAAACTAAACGATTGTGTGTCCTCACGCAATATCACATGCCTTATAACCAAATACCTCGAAACTTCCCCAAACTAAACCTTTGAAAAGTAGCAAAGATTTTTGTTGAGATAGCTAAGAGATCACAAGTTATAAAACACCCAAATTCCCATTTTCAAAGAGTTTTTCTCTTTTTATAATTTTTCTTGATAATTAACTACCTAACTACAACTTATTTGTGTTGACATAATGTATTGTTTTCATTACCTCATTGGTAACTTTTAGGATCATAGAACAAAAAGCACAATTAAGTGTCTAAAAGATAACTTCATCATCCCCATTTTTCTACTTTTCTTCCCATGCTAAGCATAAAAAACAAGATCCTTGTTAATTACAAGTCATTGACTCTAACACTACCATAAATACTAATTGTGTACTTACTTTTTCTCACCGCTAAATCCTACTTTGTATCTCAAGATTTTACTTAAGGTCATATACCGATAGGCGTCTTTTAAGTGACATTGTTTACGATACTTCTTAAATTCTAAAAAAATAAAGCGTAACGGTTAAGAACGCAATAATTAGCTCCTAGCCCTTTTCCAAAAGATAAATGTTATCAAGATTAAGGGGGGAGGCTACATCGAGGCAAACCAAAATTTGGCTTTTCTTAGGCCCTCCTTAAGCCACGGACACCTCCATTCATATACCCTTAGGCTCTTTAAGACATGAAATGGGACCAATCTTATCGCACCATAAAAATTAAAACCCCCCCCTTAAAAAAAAAGACCTCTTAAGGCACAAAATACAAGACAAAAATTAAGCAACATTATTATACCTCACTCCAGTCCTTTAAAAGGCTAAAATCGGCCACAGCCTCCGACAAGATGGTAGCACAAACATATATTGACCGTCGGTAACCTTCCTCGACTTTTTAGAAGCTGTAACATCGGTTGTGAGCCGGCAAGATACAACAAACTTTTATCAGTCTCGGATTATTATTGAATTCTACTTATCCCATATACCCTAAGGCTCTTTAAGGAATAAGCAAAATATTTCTTTATATGATACATATAATATGCCAAATTAAGTATTCCTATGTGTACTCATCAATCCCCCCACAAAGGAACAAAGAAACATCAATAGCTAATTTATTAACCAAAAAAAACCGCCTAACTAGCTAGTTATTAAACATTTAATAATAAAGATGTGAAACAAGCTAATGGGAGAAAAAGCCACAATTAATACTTACGAGCTTGAAAGAAAACCAACTATTCTACGTTTAATGTCATGACTTATAAATAACACTATCATTTCTTGTTCTTCGCAATTTAAAATCTCTAAGAAAGAAATTCCGATACCACTTAGCCTATATAAATTCCAACTAGTGCAATATTTAAAATACTACTTGAGATTAGCATCAAGTCTTCAATTATCTAACGATCTCAATGTAGCATGTTTAAAGTCTACATGAGACTAGCACAAACTATCATCATTTAAATGTTAAAGTGATAAAGCTTAGAACTCCTCATCGTATGATCGGGTCAAAAATTACTTCTTATTCTTACCAACGGAAAACCTACATTCGTGTTTTAACACTTATTTTATTTTTTTTATATATTTTATTTATTTATTTATTATTTTTTTATGACTAAAAATTTAAATTTTTTGCTATTTTTGTGGGAAAAACGGGTACGTGAGAACAAAACAATAAGCAAGCAACATCAAATCGATAGATTCCCTTCCCCAAACTAAAACGAAACATTGTCCTCAATGTTTAAAGTCGGGTTTCTATGAAAATCTAAGCCGTTTATGAATTATGCAAAGATAAACGTGAATCGATAAGATGAAAGGATATCGGATCTCCCCAAACTAATTTCACACAAAGGATGAGAAGCTCGAGTAGAACGGGACAAATCAACCGGACACGAGAGGCTTCAAGGAATTTGTTGGGTCGATCCTACAAAAATCACAACAAACAAGCAACAAACATCGAGAAATCGGAAAGAGTACAAGCTCTCTTCAATACAAACACATTAGTTTAAGAAAATAGAGAAAAACTAGAAAGGATAAGCATGGGGTGAACTCCCACGAAGCGGCTTGTTTTTTTTTGTCACCGAAGTCGCAAGCTCAGACTCTGATCCCTGAAAAAATTTGTCCATAGGGAGAGAGCAAAGAGAAAACTTTCATTGAACATACCACTGGCTATGAAACGTGACGATGCCGGTGTCAAAAACAAAATTATCACTCCTAAAGGAGAAAATCAAAGTATTCCTTGTGTAAGTGAAGAATGGAAGAAAAGTCCAAAATGAAAATTGTGAAAGACTTGACATCTTCACCATTGCTGCTTTGGTAAAAAGCTTCATTAAGCTAACATTCTTCATAACCAAAATGGGTTTTCAAAATTCAAACATTTATCTGGTGGTTCTGGCGGAGACAGAAGAAATGACGGTTCTTTGAAAACTAAAAGAGTCCCGGAGGAAATGTTCTCTTTAAATTCCTCTTCCAATGTTTATAAGATTGTTTATCCATGAATGGTATGAATAAACTAGGTATACCTAAGTTTGAATACAGTTAATTCCTCGCGTTTCGAGAGAATTCAAGGGTAAACACAATCCGAAACTCCGCAGTGAAAGGCGAGTCGGATCCCACCAAAGGAGATGGTAAAAAATACTTGATTCGTGAGAATCAAATAAAATGGTTAAGTTTTTTTGAAAATCCTTTGGTTATGAAACAAGATCATTAAAATCAACTCGGGATATCACAAAGTTGATTCCTCCTTGGCATGACAATAGTAATGGATAGAACATCATTGAAACTTCATCTTCTTTTATCGTCAACTTCTTGAGGACGAGAAAGAGGTTTTAGTTTTTTTTATGTTAGTAAGTGCCAAGAACAAATTATCTTTTTCCGTATCGCAATTTGAGTCATCATTTTCCACATAAATCAGACCAACGAGAAAAACATCGGCGTCTTCAATGAACAAACCTTCTCTCCGGTGAGAGTAGGGGAAGTAGGATTGCTACTTGAAACTTCAAGGGTGGGAGGGAGGGTAAGATCAATTCCTGGTGGAATCGAATCTCTTCAAGAACTTCAAATTCACTTTCTTCCGGTGAAGTAAGTGTTAAAGGAAGAAGAAGACTTAATCTCGCATCCCTTATCGTTACATTCAAAGAGAGATTCACCGTTTGCTAAATTTAGAAATAATCATCGAAAGTCGAAAAAAGTATTGAGTAAACTTGAAAATTTACTTCATGAAAATCCTTCTTAATAGTCGAATCATCATTACCCGGTGGTAACGAATCAAGAGGAGCAAGTTCATCGGCGAACTTCTCTAAATTAATCACAGTCTTCACCTATACAGGACTAAGAAGGAAGAGTATTAGTGGTACTGCCACTAAACGGATCATCTTTTGAAAAATCAATGATAGAAATGGCATGAACAAAATTCTTTTCCTTGTTTTTCTCAGATTTATCGGCATAGTAAACAAGTTCTTCTTTTCCTACTCTTAAAGTCAAAGTTTCTTCGTACAAATCAATGAGAGCTTTTGCGGTGCGAAGGAAGGGTCTTCCTAAAATAATAGGTACTCTAGGGTCGGGCTCAAAATTAACCACCACAAAATCCGCAAGAAAAGTGAAACCATCGACTCTAACTACAACATCCTCGGCTATACCCATCGGGTGAGTAATCGAACGATTGGCAAGCTCGAGTGTCATACGAGTAGGAGTCAAAGCTTCAAGCTCAAGTTTCTTGTAGATAGAATGAGGTAAAAGGTTAATGCTAGCTCCTGAATCGGCTAAAGCACTAGTCCTATTGAGTTCTTGTAAAGCACATGGGATAAGAAATTTTCCCGGATCTTCGAGCTTTTCGGGAACTTTGTTCATAATGATAGCGGAACATTCAGCATTCACGGTTATGATGGCGATTTCCTCGAGCTTCTCTTTGTTCCTTAGCAACGAGCTTAACCATTTGTTGAACTTTGGCATTTCGACAAGAGCATCTTTCAATCCAATCTCTAAACGGAGTTGTTTGAACATCTTCAAGAAGGTGGATGATGGTGTAGCGGTAGGTGGTGGGTAGGAGTGGGCCGGCTATTTTTGAAGCACTTGGTTTATTAGTTCTCTCTTACCTCATCCTCTCGGGGTATGGAAGTTTAGATTGATACGAATTAGGATTTGGAGAATTAGGATCAAGATTAACGGTTTTCTTTGCTTTTGGTTTTGGAATTTCAATGAAAATGGAATCTTCTTCCCCCGGAGATGGGACATGTGCGGTATTTTCCAAATTTGGATTTTGCACTTTTTCCGTTGACGTCTCCGGGTTTTGTTTCGGGTTCCTTTGAATGGAATAGCTACATCGGGTGTAGGAACAAGAGGAGTCAAAGGTTCTTCCAAAGTCTTACCACTCCTTGTGGTGATAACATTAATTTACTGACGAGGGTTAGTCACGGTTTGACTTGGAAGAGTTCCTGAATTCGAGGTAGAAGCTGAATTTTTGAAATTATTACAAAGACTTGTCAACAAACTCGCGACATTAGCCATTTGATTTTGCAATTTGAACCTTAGATTTTGAACATTCTTCAACACCGCTGCAATACGTTGCCTTGAACGTTGTTTTCAAAATTCCGTTTTTGAACACCTTTGGAATTGGGGCGTAGGGAGCCAAGATATTGTGGGAACTTGGTAAACTGGTGGTTGATTGGTTGGTGGTTGAAAAACTTGACCTTGATGGTTTTGTTGGTTTTTGTTAAAATTGTTTCCACGGTTTTGATTAGAATTAGAATTGGTTCCTTGATAACGGTTTTGGTTGTTTTGGACATTCGGTTGATTGAAACTCGGTGGTTTCATTTGACTTGCCAAATTGGAAGGTTGTCTTCTTTGAAGAAAATGGCCAACGGCTGCGGTTTGTTGAAATTGTTGGATGTTGTCATGAAAAACAAGAAAATCGTTTCCACCTTGAGTTAACGGACAATGGTTAAAATTGTGATTTGATCCACACGTAACACATACTACCTCAACCCGCTTGATGGTTCGGGAGTATTAATAACTAAAGGTTTCATTTCATTCAATCATTATTTCATCTTAATATCATCATATCCTCGAGAAACGGCAATTTGTTGCATATCGAAAGAATTATTAGAAGGTGAAGAATTAGAAAGAGGATCATCCGTACTCACTTCTTGAATCATTAGCACGACTTTCTTGAGTAAACGAAACTTTGACAATTGCTTTCAATAATTGCTAATATCCTTCTTGAGGCATCTATAATCATAAAAAATTGCCCGCGGCGAATTTAAGGTCATCTTGATCGTTGGAATTCAAAAAATTGTAAAAAGTATCGAGTTGGTATAGTTTCGAAAAGCCATGGTGAGGACATTGATGAAGAAGTCCTTTAAAACGTTCCCATGCTTCATTGAAGGTTTCGTTGGGTTCTTGGAAAAAATTGGTGATTTTGTTTCGGAGATAAGTTGTTTTTGATGGTGGAAAGAATTGGTTTATAAATTTTGAAACAAGGTGCGTCCCATGTGAGAAATTGATCTAGGAGGTTTTTTTATCTAGCCAATCTCAGGGCTTCACCTACCTAGAGAAAAAGGAAAAAGAAAAAAAGCATTATCGAAGTGTTCGGACTTCGGGATGTCTAAACGCTGAAGTGTCCCCTTATTGAAAGAATCGAAGGTGAATATGAGGGTCTAGTCTCCCGTATAACTTATTTACCTTTCACAAGATTGTTAAAGTTGTTAAGTAAGCTCGAAATTGTTAGCATTAATTGGTGGAACAACAATAGCATCCCATCATAACCCCTCGATGTGGTTGCTTGTAACATTTGGGCCATGGTTCCGAGTGTCGGACCATTTGCAAACATGTTTATGATCGACAATTGTTCTTCAAAATCAAAATTTTCAACAACAACCGTAAGAGTTTGTTGTTTGTCTACGACTTCGAGATACACCGAGTGTCGCATGAAAAAGAAAAACTAAAACTCAAAAAGCAAAACTTTACACTAATTTTTTTTAATTTTTAGTAAGAACAATGAAATTTAAACGGTTACACAAATGAGAGTAAACCAAATAAACAACTACATCATGGTAGCTCTCAAAAAATTGCTTTCTAGGTGAGCCGTACTCGAAAGAGACACAAATGGCAAGTGTTAAATCTTTAGTTCGATTTGGGAACCAACAAGTTCACCGGAATTGATTATGATAATACCTCCGTTGAGAGTATTATATTTTGGTATTTTTACCAATTGGTGACTTTTTATCTCTTAATTAAAAAGGAAGATTTTTTTTATATTTTTGATTTTTTTATCTTTTACTTATACTAAAAAGAAAAGGAAAATATTTTTTTTACTTTTTATATTTTATGATTTTTTTTTTATTTTTGAATTATAAAACAAGAATGAAACTTTCGAGGGTGAAAGGATCTTCAAACCAAATAAACTAAAAACGAAGGAATCTTAAACACTAGTCCCCGGCAGCGGCGCCAAAAACTTGGTGTAGAAGTTTTATATACCCAAAATATATATAAAATATAATACTTTAAAAGAGCAATTAAGAAAATTACCAAGTTACCCTCGATAAAATTCACTCTCAAAAATATATATAATATAATATATAATACGTATATTTAACCGGGTAAGTATGATCACCCGTCAGTTTCCCTAATGACTAGTGAAATTGAAACCTCGTTTTAAACTTGGATTCTGATTTGAATGAAGCAAAGATATTTTTGATAATCTATATCAAATAAAAAAACAACAATTAAAATTGAAAAATTAAAGGCAATTAAACAATTAAACAAATACGGGAAACAAATAAAACACGACGATTAAGCAAATAGACTAAAATTAAACCCTAAGATTGCAAACTAATTTTCTACACCTAAATTAGGATAAAAGAAAATTTTAAGAAAAATAAAAATATTTTTTAGATTATTTTTGAATTTTTTATCAATTAAAAACTATTTAATTCTAATTAAATCCTAAAAATAAAAAAATGAGAATAATTGAAATTATATTTTTCCTAAGAAAATAAGTTAAAGAGAAAATTTAGAAAAGAATTGACAATTTTTTGGCTTTTTAGAATTAAAAGGATATGATTTTTCTAAAAATTTAAACTAATTAAAAACTATAAAATAATAAAAACTAATAAAAATTAATATCCTAAAATTTTTAAAAAAATTACACTAAATAAAGTAATGGTGCCAGAAATCTATAAAAATTAAAAGCCCTAATTTTTATCTTTTAAATAAATCTTAATTAAACTAATTAAATTCTAAACCTAATTACTAATTAAAACTAATAAACTTGATTAAAATACTTAACTAAGGACTAATGGTGCAAAAACCTAAAGGACTAACTGGGGAACTACTAACTAACGTATGGTAAGTAACAGAAAAACATCTGTAATTAAAAAGTTACACACCTACCCTGATACTCAATCCCGATTACACCCAAGTCCATTTTAGGCATAAAAATAAGTTGAAAATAAAAAGTGCTTTTCAGCAAAAACTTAAATAAGCAAAATTATAAAATAAGTTGGGGAGAACAACTTTAACAAAAGCACTATGGTCTGAAACCCACTTATAAGCTCTTAAACAGCTTATTATTAAGCTGTTTACAGAAACAAGGCTTCCTAGATTTTACTAATAAGCTATAAAAAAGCTACAAAATAAGCTTTAATTAAACATCTCAAAGCTGTTCTAGAACTTACACCCCTAATGAAGTGCTTAAACCTAATTGAGAAAAGAAACAAAAGCTGGAAACACTTTAAGCTATTGAAAATGATAATGAAAATGGCTTAACCTCAGGAATTAACTATAAATACACAAAATCCAATTAAGCCTAAAAAACTTTAAAAAAGAAATCTAACGTAATGACTTGCTGAAAACTAATTAAGCTACTTGATACAAATAGACTATTAAAAGCAATAAAAACTACATACTTAAAAGCAATAAAATTATCAAATTTAAGATATTCTACTAATGTTCCTACTGTTTTCTAGTGTTTTTCAGGTTTTTTTTAGTGAATTTTGACATTTTGGAATTAAGCATAGGACAATAAGCTAAAAATAAAATGTAAGTTTTAATCTATATTCAGCTTCTAGTAACTAAACTAGTAAAATCTACTAGAAGAAAAGCTACAGATCCTATAACCATTGCTAGGCGATTACAGTTAGAGCTTAAATATCAGCAGTACTAAAATGGTCGCAATTGGCTAATACCACGAAAGACTCAAATGCAGCTTTCTAAGGTTAAGCCTGCCACAATACACACGATTTAAGTGTATACAACACAATTCAATCCACACCACAAGGTTCTATACAACTTAGATCAGAAAAAAAGAACTCAAATCATAAACAATAAAGTACCCTGTTGCTGAGATTACAAAATAAGCCATAACTTTTTAATTTTTAAAACTAAAGTTTGAATCTCTATTCCTACTGAATATAAATGAAACCAAACTGACTAAGTGAAATGCAACACAACCTTTTGAACCATTACAGAGGTCAAACTTAATTAAATATGCCAAACACCCTTTATCATTTTGACAGAATGATTAAAGCTAATTTTTCAATTCCAACAGCTAATCCTATGTTACTAAAATGATTAATAGCTTAACTGAACCTTAATTAACTTAATCTAATAGCTTATCAAACATAAATCTAAGTTCTACACTAATTCATTAATATTTTTGATTTTTATGACTTTTTAAGACAAAAATGAAGAAAACTAAGATTCATAACTATTAAGCTAAAAACAGGTGTAAATTACTAACTAATAAGCACAATGAAAAGACTAATAATCGACAAATAGCAGATCGAATAAGCAAATAAGCAGATCTACTAATGAAACTAATATTGAACTAAAATTTAAAGGACATGAAAATGTAAATAAAAACTAACTTTACTTCACTAAATAGAAGCACAAACAAAACTTAATTAACACTACAAGCTCTAGCTTATTCATGTAAATAAGCTAGTTTAAGTCCTTGGGAGCTCACCCCTTCTAAAAGCTTTTATCCACAAGTTAAGGAAATTTAAGCTGGTAATTTGATTCAAGTAAGATTAAAGTTAAGTTAAGCTCAAATCATAAGCTTAAAGACATATGAGAGCTGAATAGAGCTTATTGAGGCTTATTAGTAATAATAGCTTAATAATGGAGAGTTTAAATAAGAGCTTAAAAGTGAGATTTAAAGAGCTTTAAACTGAATTTCATTAATAAAAGATACTGATTACATTACTTAAAAAGGAGATTACAAAACATTTAAGGAAAATTACATTTAAGAAAAATACAAAATTAAGCTAGACTAAAAGCTACTAAAAAACTAGATAGTGTGTGCGTAAGAGGTGAGGCCTATTTATAGTGCCAAGCTGAAGCTTCTAGGTCTTCTCAGCCTCTGCATGCTCCAATAGATCCTGTCCATTAATTTCTTCAATGATTGGGAGCTAAATAAGAGCCGTTGGATCAAATGTGTGCACTCAAGGATTGCCAAGCTGTCATTCCTTGATGTGACAGCTTGTGCTTCTTTTGTGAGAGGATCTAGTGCAAAACCCACGCCCTTGTGTGCTTCTACATTGATGACGTGCCCTTATGCTTGAGAGAGAGCTTTATTAAGCAATGATTTGACTGAAATAACCCTTCCATCTTGCTTAGGAGCCTTTGAATAGACTTCCGTACCCCTTAATTTTCATTTGCCCTTTTCGTTTGAGTGAATGGTAACTTTGGGACGACGGGTGAATAGTGTCTAGGGATCTTTGGCGCCTAAATTCATTTGAACTGAATTGTGGTAAAATTCGGTTTGAACTTAAGGTTAATTACACAATGAGCCCCTCTCTTTGTTTTCTCTTTTTCTAGTTATAATTAGGTTTTGGAAATTGCAAAACTGGCCCTTGTGGTTTATAAAAGAAAGATTAGGCTAGGGTTTTGGGCTTATGAATCCGGGTGAGGCCCATTTAGGGTTTTTCAGGCCCAATAAGGTTTCTTGGGCCCATTAAGGGGTGAGGGGTTATTTTTGGACTTTGGTGAAACTTGGAGGGTGAAAATAGAATATTTTTGGGTTTTGTCTTTGACCAATGTTTGACCATTTTGACTGGATTTGACTGAGGCTTGACTTTTCTGGCTTCGACTTTGATTCTTTGGCTTCTTTTTGTACTCCTCTGATTCTCGTGTCCGTGCTTGCCCGTTTTTGGCTGTTTTCTTGTGATTTTTGATATATCCGTGCCTGTACACATAAAACACAAATACAAGCATATTTTTGCCATTTTTGGTCTATTTTGGGTTTATTTGGGCTATTTTAAACATAAATGGATATGTGTATTTTACACTTATCAACCATATATATGAATATCCACACTACACTTCACTGTATACCTCTTGGATGCTAGTCCTTAAACCCGTAACCTTGGAATATACTCTGAATGAACAAGATTCAAAGTTATAGATAAAAAAAACAAAAACCCTAGATGGGTATTTTGTTTGTGTGGTGGTTTTTCACGAGAGAAAGAGAGAGAGAGAGGGGGAGACATTTTTGGTAATTAGTTATCAAAATTATAAGGAGATATCATGTATTTATCTACCTAAAATTTGATCTTATCTCTTCCTCCTACACCCCTTAAGCCGACCACTTAATGGGCCCCAATGGGCTTGCCATTACTTAGTTATTAGATGCCCGATATTGAACCCGCATTACGTAGGTTGTTTATATACCGTAAATACAATAAACTTGATATATAAAGTGGTACCTCAATGTATATGTGTGTAACCCCATAGGCTCACATGTGTCTAGCCATATATTATTTATTATGACACGAGCATAATCCAACAGCTCCCACTTGCGCACGTCATAATAATCAAGTAATAATACAAGCAAAGGTTAGCGTCTAGCAATACGCCAATGCCCCCAGAAACATATGAGGATTGTTTCTTAAACATCATATTTTAAATGGTTTAGATATCAATCATCCTTTTGTTACAGATACTATGTTAAACTTTTGACACTAAGGCTCTTTAAGACATGAATGGACCAATCTTATTTGCACCATATACCCTTAGGCTCTTTAAGGTACAAAATAAGACAAAAATTAAGCAACATTATTAAACCTCAGTCCTTTAGAAGGCTACAACATCGGCCACGCCTCCGACAAGATGTAGCAAACATATTTCGACTTTGGTAACTTCCTCGACCTTTTAGAAGGCTGTAACATCGGTTGTGAGCCGGCAAGATACAACAAACTTTTATCAGTCTCGGATTATTATTGAATTCTACTTATCCCATATACCCTAAGGCTCTTTAAGGAATAAGCAAAATATTTCTTTATATGATACATATAGTATGCCAAATTAAGTATTCCTGATGTGTACTCATCCTAATCACAAAGGAACTAAAGAAAACTTCTATTAGCTAATTATTAACCAAAAAACCGCACAACTCTATTTATTAAACATTTATATATATAGAGGTGAAACAAGCTAATGGGAGAAAAAGCCACAATTAATACATATGAGCTTGAAAGAAAACCAACTATTCTACGTTTAATGACATGACTTATAAATAACACTATCATTTCTTATTCTTCGCAATTTAAAATCTCTAAGAAAGAAATTCGCGAACACTTAGCCTATATAAAATCCAACTCGGCATATTTAAAATCTACTTGAGATTAGCACAAGCTATCATCATTAATTGTTAAGGGAGAAAGCTAGAACTCTACACGTTCGATCGGGTTAAAAATTACTTTCTATTCTTACCAACGGAAAACCTACATTTTTGTCTTTATTTTTATTTTTATTTTTATTTTATTTTATTTTTTATTTTTTTTTTTTTTATTTTTTTTGTATGGCAAATAAGAACTTAAAAATTAAAATTTTTGCTATTTTTGTGGGAAAACGGGTACGTGAGAACAAAACAATAAGCAAGCTACATCAAATC
The DNA here is from genome assembly GCA_026074375.1 of Tanacetum coccineum. Classification (NCBI taxonomy): domain Eukaryota; kingdom Viridiplantae; phylum Streptophyta; class Magnoliopsida; order Asterales; family Asteraceae; genus Tanacetum; species Tanacetum coccineum. Next base: position 18,099 of record BQNB010132502.1, read on the forward strand.
GATAGATTCCCTCCCCAAACTAAAACGAAACATTGTCCTCAATGTTTAAAGGCGGGTCTCTACGTAAATCTAGGCCGTTTATGAAGTGTGCAAAGATAAACGTTGATCGATAAGATGAAAGGATATCGGATTTCCCCAAACTAATTTTACACAAAGGATGAGAGGCTCGAGTGAAATGGGACACAATCACCGGACACGAGAGGCTTCAGAAATTTGTTGAGTTAATCCTACAAAAATCACAACAAGCAACAAACAACAAACAACGAGAAATCGGAAGAGGATAGCCTCTTCACACATCACAACACATTAGATAGAAAATATAAAGGAAATAGAAAGGATAAGCATGGGGTGAACTCCCACAAAGCGGCTTGTTTTTGGTCACCGAGTCACAAGCTCGACTCGATCCCAGAATTTAGTTGTCCTTAGGGAGAGTATGGATGTTGGGAAATGCAAGTCAAAAGGTCAAAGTACTGCTAAGCAAAAGGTCAAAGTACTGCTAAGTTGAAGATCGAAGTA
>BQNB010132503.1:1967-18614 GCA_026074375.1 Tanacetum coccineum
CTAATAGTCTTAACTTATGGTATGTACGTTTTGGTTCTCACACAATGATGGCGCTAATAGAACCATGAGACGATCATAAAAATAATTTGAAGTATGTTTCAGGGAATCTATCTATTAGTATTAACTTGTAGGCCTGAATTTATTAGTTTACGATCTTGGAGATAGATTTTCGAGTAATAATAAATAAGTTGTCCGTATGTTGAATTACAACAAGCTAGTTTAAGAGTTCTTTATATTTAGTTAATGAGCTTTTAAGTTATTTAAATTTACAAGCTGATCAACTTGCATAATTAAGTTTTTACACTGGATGCTTTGTATACATAACAAATCTCATGACAGGTAAGTTCTCCATCGTAAATAGATGTTTATAAAATTTTAACCAACGCAAAAATGAGATGCGTAAAAAAAAGCATTAAATATGAAAAATAGACATATCCATTTAGAAGCCTTTAAAGATCGGAGTACAAGAAAATATAAAGTTAAAGACTGCACGACATAGTGCTTATTCCAATCGTGACGACTCAATACGTTACATCACACAACATTTAGAAAATGACTAGGAAAATATTAAATCACACATAATACATGTTAAGGAGTTGCATTTCTACCTAGTAGAAAACACAGCTCTTTAACGTACACATTTTCGATCTCAAGCTTCTTAAACTTAAAAATACCTACCAATTCCAACCACATTATGTGTTGCTGAACATTGGATTAAGTGGCCATGCTAATTAAGGGTTAGCAACAAATACTCCCAAGCAATCTAGGTATTTGTCAGAGTTTCCCCAGAATCCTGTAATCTTACCATCAATGATGGGCAGTGAGAATGCAGTTCCATTGACTTTCCCGTATGGGCCGTTTTCTTGCGTCCCAACAACAAAAGTCAAAGATGTTATGACGGTAACAGTTTGATAAACTGCATAGGTTCCGCGAATCTCAGATACTAGTTCCCCGAAACCAAGTTGAATCTGATCATTAATAATCATACAAATAAGAAGACAAATTTTATGTGTAGAATACAAATAATTAAATAGATAGATGTTATAAGGTCACGTACATTATGAGTCAATATACCCGGACCTTTCACACCGGCGCCGCCATGTTTCTTAGAATTGTGTTGCATCCGCCTTGTGGACTGTAAGTCCGATGAACTATGACTGAGACAATGCAGATCTGCTTACTAATGACCTTGATCTTCGAAAGAATACTACCAGCAGGAAATGTGTAACTCCCACTCTCCACATCCGCCGTGCGTCGCCCCCCACCATCCTCCAACTTCACGCAGCCTGTATTTAGCATATATATAAATGGATCACAGAGCAATAACAAAGCAAAATGAAGTAAAGAGTAAGCATAAGATATAAGGAAAGAGATATACCATTATAATATATGTATGTGTTTTCAAAGTATATGTTGATGTGGTACATTTTTACATCAAACCATCTATGCATATATATAGGCATGAACCAAGGGCTTGAAATTAAATTTGATACAGACAATTGACGACGTGTTCAAATTTTTCCATCGATACAACGATGTTCCCGGCCGAGGTAATTTTTTATGAATGGTTCAAGAACATGTATAATGGAATTCTTTATATAGTCAAGCATATATATTATTCAATTGGTTTTCTCCTCTCTCTTTTTTCTCATGCGTTAGACTTAAAATCATATATATGGAAAGTCTTATACGAAATGTTTGTTTGTTTAATTTTTAATTTTTATGGAAAGTCTTAATACACTACAAGAAAAAAAGGCTTAATGACGAATGGAAAATCGTCACTATTAGAGGAAAATTCGTCACTAAACCAGTTTAAGGACGAAAATCGATGTCGTCACAATAGCTCCGTCACAAATTTATTAGTGACGAAATTGAATTTGACACTAAATTAATGACGAACTAAAGTCGTCACTTAGAGGTGTGTGACAACCAATTTTGCCTTTCAATTTCATCACTGCATCATTTATAGTCGTCACTATTTGACAAAATCAGTGACGAAACAAAGCGTCACTTTTTGACTCAACCTAACGGGCCTAACATGACTATAACGTCCGTTAGTGTAGTCACGATAAAAGTCATCACTAAATAAAATAACATATTAAAAAAACAATATACCAAATCTGCTACAATTGTTATTGCCAGCACATTTAAACTACTATTTAATAATAATAAAGAAAATCCATAATACTAATACCATGAATTCTATGATTCAAACTTATAAGTAGTCTACCAAAAGGAATGGAGGTCCCTGAGCCACACTCTTCTCCATTATCAATGATCACAAAATGAAAGTAAAATTTAACGTTTTCCTAAATTGAATCAAACCAAAATGATCTGCCTCATCATTGGACTTCTGAGCTGAACCTTTACAACATTTCTTTACGACCGAACCATCTGAATTGCATTAGCACACACTTATCAATATAGTTACCAAATAATTGGCTTATAATACAATGAAATGACTAGTTACCTTCATAACCTAGTCATCCAGAAGAATCACGTCGCCTTCTGCAAATTACCAAGCCGTATAAACTAACGTGTGCCCGAGATGTAATAAAGTATCAGGTATAAACTCACACAATTATCTCTTGGCAAATATTATTAATAAGAAATGTGATGATAACAAGCATTGAATTAATATAATTCTTCAAGCAAGGTGAGCACAGTAGTACTTACTTTGGAGAAAGAATTCACATGCACCACTTGCTTTCTTGATCATAACGGACAAACTCTGCTTTAAACCCCTCGACCAGGAAAACAAAGAGATACGAGGCTCAAGACAAACTCCCAGGAAGTGTCTTCTTCAGAATCAACATCCCTTTTAATTCACTGTCACTTCTGTTTTACCCAACATAAAATATAAAATCAGTCCAGTTTCTACCTTCAAATACTAAAGAAAATGTAAATAATATAACTAAGTTTGTGTATTAAACATGTTAAGACACATACCTCATCATTATCCTGCACTCAATTACTTACAGTTTCTACCCGGGCCATCCCGCACCCATCATGCTTTGTTTCAAACCTCATACTAAAAGATGAACCAATATAACCAGATCCTGCTGTAACATTAGAGGGATATAAAACACTTAAATCATTTATTAAATTTTCTCAGGACAGACCAAGTACAAAAATTAGCAAGCAATAATGCATGTACAAGTATTGCAGCTACACATCCTACTATTTGTAGATAAATCAAGAAATTGTACTTTTGCAAATGTAGAAGCAAATTATTGATATGTAAATTGTACCTTTGCTAGCTTTTGAATTTAGAACTCGAAGAACAGCTGGTGGTATTAATGAAGATCTTTCATTATCAGCAAGCTGGTAGACAGACTGTATTAGAATTAGATTGCACAAAGTTATCGACCAAAAATTCAAAGATAGAGCTCAAACATCTCTTAAGGTGTAGAAATTCTAGGAGATCCACATCTGTTTAATTGACACCCAAAATACATGGAACCTGTGTGTTCAAATATAATATGGATAAGCCATCCCTTATAGAGTACTAATAAACATGCAGAGAAAAACTTTTTCCTTGTGTACATTACAAATAAAAAAGGTTCGTTTAATTGTGAGGAAAGTAGAAACTAACTATACGAACATATAAGAGGATTTTAGAAGATAAAAATGAAAGCCTCGTCTTCTGAAAGAAACTGCTAAATAACTTATCTATAATGTAACTGTTAGGATCATGAAAAGTCTCGGTCACTTCCAATATTTACTAGTCAAAGCCCGTAGTTAGATATGTTTATGATATGTAATCTAATATGGCCCAAAGGCCCATGGAAATCCTTCTAAGGCCCATGGCCGGCCACCTAGGAGTATAAATACCCTCTCCATGCCTTGGAGAGGGTGTTGGTTGGTTGTATGTTTCATTCACACTTAATGCATTTCATGTTATTCACTTTCTCTCTCTAGAAAATACATCCTTCCTTCCCACTTTCACTCTCTAGTTCTTGGTTCAAACATCAAAAATTTCGTGAATTCTACAATTGGTATCAAGAGCCATGGAGTGGTGTGTTTAATTTTTGTGTTTAAGATTTGTTTTTGGTTCGTTTACTTCTTGCAAAAAACGTCCTTTATCTTTAATTTTTTTTCTTTGTTTTCAAAGATCTAGGGTACACTAAAAGGTCATTTACCTTGGTAAATTTGATCTAGTATCTTTAGGATATAGGTGTACAAGCTTTGATTCAAGAAAAATCTCATTTTTGGTCATTTTTGTGTTCAAAACCTTTATAAAAAACAAAATCTTGATTTTAAATTTTTTGGCTTAAAAACCCTAAAATTTATATTTTTCTTGTTTCTATAGGGTTAGTTACACTAGTTGTACAAGAATTTTTGCAAAACAACCATCAAAAATGTGTCTTTTTGTGATTTAAAAATTTTGAGTTGCGTATCTGTTGGAACCGAACAACCCCATACCGAACAACACGGAACCGAATAACCCTAACCGAACAACTATAAACCGAACAACCCCTAACCGAACAACTCAAATTTTTTTCTAAATTATACGGTTTATTTTGTTGACTTGTAAATCCTGTGAAACATCAACTTGTTTTTCCCGGTTTGTCAAGAATTGTAAAATCCCGTGTAGTTTAAAGAATTAACACACAAAAAGGACAACTTAATTAAACACAATTTCTTTCTACCACCGTTCGATCAAAAAAGTAATCTTTTAACATACAAATTTCTCAATGACGACTCTTGCTGACAAAGCGATTCTTTCGGGTGCTGACAATCGTCCACCTATGTTGGAAAAAGATATGTACGATTCTTGGAAAAGCATAATGGAGCTATATTTGATGAATAGACAACATGGAAAAATGATTCTTGAATCCGTTTAAAATGGTCCACTCATATGGCCTTCAATTGAGGAAAATGGAGTAACTAGACCAAAGAAATATTCTGAATTATCTGCTACGGAAGCAATTCAAGCTGATTGTGATATCAAGGCAACAAATATCATTCTCCAAGGACTCCCACCAGAGGTCTATGCATTGGTTAGAAATCATAAAGTCGCCAAGGAACTTTGGGAAAGAATTCAACTTCTCATGCAAGGAACTTTATTGACGAAACAGGAAAGAGAGTGTAAGCTTTATGATGAATTTGATAAGTTTTCTTCAAAGAAGGGGGAAACACTTTGTGAATACTACTTGAGATTTTCACTGATCCTCAATGACATGAACATCTATAATATGAAACTGGAACAATTTCAAGTGAATACCAAGTTTTTGAACACTCTTCCTCCTGAGTGGAGCAAATTTGTGACAGATGTCAAACTGGTTCGGGATTTGCACACAACGAACATTGATCAGCTTCATGCTTACTTGGGACAACATGAATTTCATGTAAATGAGGTTCGTTTAATGCATGAACGCAACTTAGACCCGCTTGCTTTGGTTGCAACCCATCAGATGATCCAGACCCCTAATCAATCCCATCAAAATTCTTACCAAAACACTTAATTTTAACCATAAGTTTCACCAAATCAGTCTCCACAGTATGGTTCACCCTATCAGTCTCACCAATACTTAACTAATCAATCATCAACACCTCTTTCAATCACTTATCCATCCAATGACTATCAATCATCAGTTCACCACAACGTTTATTCCCCATCATCATTTATCCCTCTTTTGAATTCGCCCCAATAGACTCTGGTCTATTGTTCAGTGTTTAGAAAGGTGATGATCCCATTGATGCCATCAATCACATGATGTCTTTCTTGACTGCTGTTGTCACTTCCCGCTATCCTACTACCAATAACCAGTTGAGGAATTCGTCAAACCCTAGGCAACAAGCTACCATTAATGATGGGAGAGTGACGTTACGACCAATTCATGGAAGACATGCTTCTTTTGCTGTGGGTACTACAAGGACCTACACTCCAAGAGCACGTGGAAGCAATTCTGGGAAACAAAGGACTTTTATTTGCTACAACTGCAAAGGGGAAGGACACATGTCCAAACAGTGCACTAAACCTAAGAGGAAACGAGATGATTCATGGTTTAAGGATAAAGTGTTGTTTGTACAAGCTCAAACAAACGGTCAAATTCTACATGAGAGGAACTAGCATTTTTGGCAGATCCAGGAATTGCAGAAGGTCAAGCCACACAAACTGTCATTACCCATAATGTTGCTTATCAAGCCGATGATTTGGATGCATTTGACTCTGATTGTGATAAACTTAACTGTGACAATCCGTCAATTTCAGGTCGTTATTTTATGGGTTTTTGGCTTTAAATAGCCACGTACTTTTCCAAATATACCCATATGGTACGTGTACTAAATTTATTATTCATATGGTACATGAACTTTACATTTCGTGTCAATATGGTACATTTATTACCGGCTACTTGTAAAACCGGTTACTTTTTTAGGAAATTTTTTTTTAAACTTTTTAAATATATTTTTTTCATTATTTCAAAAAAAGTAATTTTTTTTACAAAATTAAAAAAAAATCGCACTTTTTTAGAACTTAATTTTGTAAACAAATTTACATTTTTTTGTACTTTTTAAATTTAAAAAATATTTTTTTTACATTATTATTCGTAAAAAATTATTTTTTTTACAACTTTTTTTAAACAAAATTCTACTTTTTAAAATCTTAATTAAATTTTTTTTTAAAATAATCGAATTTTTTTTCTTACGGAATTATTTTTAAAGTTAAGAAAATTTTAAAAAATAAAAACATTTTTTTTTATTTTAAAAGTTAAAACAATTTTTAAAAGTTAAGAAAAATCTAAAATATAAAAAAAACTAAACGTTTTCCTTTGAAAAAAATAAAAAATTCAAAAAATTTTAAACGATTTTATACAATTTTACGTTTTAAAAAGTAAGAAATATTTTTTAAAAGTTTTGCAAAAAAAATCTAAATTTTAGGTTACAGTCAATATGGGTAATTTGAGAAGATGATGAATATTGTTAAAGATGCCCGCGGTAAGCGTTTAGCCTGTTATAACAGTGGAAAATTCAGTTTACGTACCATATTGACACGAAATGCAAAGTTCGTGTATGATATGGGCAATAAATTTAGTACACGTACCATATGGGTACATTTGAGAAAGTACATGGCTATTTAAAGCCAAAAACCCTTATTTTATTCTCGAGTATTAATTATATTTTTCATTTTTATGTTGAGATATGAACTCACGACTAACTAGGAGAATTATGGCTTACATTTGTAATTTACGCGCGTTTACAAGGGAACTGGTGAATTATAAATTAAGCTTCGACGCTTTATATTGTCAAATATGCATAGAAATATTTTTGTTTCATTCGTTTTTATTTTTTGTGTCTCGTACTATTTTTACTTTTTACGAAAAACGACTACAAATCATACCTTTTTAAATATCGGACTTTGAAAATACCCGCCTTAACAATTAGTGGGACAAGTAGTAAATATCTACATTATCCACTAAATTTCACCCATGACAATGGAGTGGTGTCACCAAGTGGCATGTGTCCTTAAGTGTTATTTCCCAACCATTAATCTCTAAACACTTGTCTCCATGTCTCTTCCATATTTAAGCTAAATTTTACCAACTAAAACACACACTACACAATCATTCTAGTAAAAGTTAGAACACCAAAAATCCTTCTCTCTTGCCCTCCCTTGCCGTGACCTTATACCCACCAAAACACCAATTCCATAAAATTTTGAAGATCAAAAATTAAGCACACAAGTGATGATGATATCCTAGTATATTCCTTATAATTTTGGTATTGATTTAAAGAAGCATTCAAGAAGGTTTTGTACACTTTTGGGGCTGATTTTATAAGAATTTTATAAGGTCATTTTGGTAAAGAAAAATGGTGATCAAAAATTATTTTGGGTGAAGATCAAGTTTGAAAATTTAAGTCTTGTATATTTTGATCATTAGATCATTATCTTCATATTTCTTGTGGTAAAAATCTCATGAGTTTTGTTTATGTTTTCTTTTGATTTTCAAATGTATATGCACATGTATGATATTTGATGATCAAGCAATAAAAATGATAATGCATGTATAGATCTAGGTTAATTATAGCTAAAATAGCCATTAAAACAAGTGAAATAATCATAGAATTTAAGAGCTGTAATGAACAGTAGGTTTTATAAATTTCTACAAGTTTGAGGTTCGATTTGAGTACATTAGGTTGTAGATAATCCTTTTGTGGACACTTGGCAAATTGGATTATTTCTAGAAAGTGAATATTGAGTGAGATATGATCAAAACACCAAAACTAGTGGATTCTGACCTTGCTGTACAGATGGTATAAAAAGTCACATTTACGGACTGAGTTGGTTAAAAAGTTAAGACTATGAGACCTAGATAAAATCATGTAGGTTCTGAATCAATTGGATGGTCAACCAACTATTTACGGTTTTAAATTGGCGTCAAAAACGGTAAAAGTAAGATTTTAGTCCAAATTTGTAACTTGATCTTTATGTAGTAAATTGTTCATATGTATAAGTATACTTAAACTAAATACAAAAATGGTTTTGGATCTGTAAAGTACACTTAAATATGAAGCTAAGGATATAAATATATCAATTATACCATTTACGGTTTATAAATTATGACTATTTTCGTAAACATAAAAGTATACAAAATTTACTACTACCCGAACACTATACTATGTAAAGCGATTTTTGTAACTAAACCCCGAGGTGGTATGATAATTGTTAAACTATACATATCAATTTATGCTTTAAAAGCAATTCAACCCTCAAAACGATCCAAACAAATTGGCAAAAATGTGAGATTATGTGTGCAGGTATGGATATGTCAAATATCGCAAGAAAACAGTCAAAAACGGGCAAAAACGGACACGAGAACGGATGAGTGATCAAGAAGCTAAAGAAATCAAAGCCGAAGCCAGAGAGATCATGCCTCAGCCTCACAGTCAACATACAAAGACGCTCCACTCTTTATTAAACCACAAGGCTGAATTTTAAATTGTGAAAGTTATTTATAATTTAAAAATGGGAAAATCAAATCCAAGGGCCATATGTGTAATACCTCATAGTGATAATAAGGGCGCGGGTCATGACCGGGTCAAATAAACCCGTGACCCACCTTTCAGCCAATCATAAGCTTTCCACTAACAATCATTTACCAATTATACCACAACCCTAACCCGACCTACCCTACCAACACGGTTTAACTTATAACCTCATTCTACACATACTGTTCCTCATTACCCCAAATGAGATTGAACACCTCACACACACAGAACACTCATAAGAACACCATAACCCTAGTTTATAATCTACTCACCCACATCTAATGAACCAGGGGGTAGCAACACTCTTCACACCCTTTAAACCATTGTTCCCTATCAATCAATCCCCCCAACCCAATCCACCCTGGCAAAATGAGAGGAAATGATTGGGTGATGTGACGTGTGTGAGTGTTTACACTCACATAACTAACACACTCCTTGGCCACGTCAATGATCCGGGGGCACACATGCTTTGATCGAACGGCCTATATGCAAGATCGAGGGAGAGAATGATTGAAGGGTCAAGATGAAGAGGATAGAAGGATTAGTAGTGGCTAAGAGGTGATGATTGGTGTATAATACCCTCACATCCAGCAGTTAAGAGATAATTTTTTAGGGTTAATTTCTTCAGGTTAATTTTCATACGTTTTTCTTCAAAATGTAATTTTCATTTTTTATATTATGTAATTTTTGTTTCACGATTGTAGAAACTTTATTTCAGTTTTAAATAAAAATTTATTCATATAAAATTTGGTGTCTCTATTTAAATTTCTGTCAAATTATTTATGTTTGTTTTTGTTATGTTGAAGGCTGGGCGTCTCTTGGAATTGGATGCTGCTGAGACTCCAAGGGTTTTAGTGTAAGGGTTAGCATATAGGCTTAGTTAGGTTTGTTGTTGATTCGAGTATGAGCTTATGTGAATAAGCCCCCCTATAAGCCTCACTCAGATTATGGTTGTTTCATGTTTAGCTGGTTAACAAAGGTTACTCTTTATGTTTTTAAGCTTCAATTAAGTTATATTTTTTGTCTAGTAATTTTGTTATCTTAATAAAGCTTTTGAATTGTTAATTGTTAGTGGATATGCAGTTTAGATAAGCTGCATTGAGTAGCAGCTTTTAGTTTAATAGTTAAATCTATTTGTGGTTTTGAGGTATTGGTTTAATCAGTTTGGGTTATAGTTTGATGTTAATAAGTGATGAAGCTTTATTAGGTTTTATATTGCTATATTGCTTAATTTAAATTAAGTTAGTGGTTAAGTTTTTTATATAAAAGTCTGTCTTAAAAAAGTTAGTTTAATAAGCTTTATAAATCAATATGGATGCTGTGTTGGTTGTTAGATGCTCAGGGACATGTTCTGCCACTTTTCTCATAATTTCGTTAGTTTAAAGGTTACACAGTAGGTCCTTGTTAAATGCATTATTAGTCCTTTGTTTATTAACATAGTTAGGTCCTTCGTTAGTTTAATTGTTAGTTAGTTTTAGTCCCAAGTCGGACTATTCTGTCAATAGCTCAAACTTTTGTGTTTTTCATAAAACTTTTAATGTTTTGGCCGCCTACCCTCAACTTTGTTTCGTTCACCTTTCAACCATGTTTTTGGCAGATTTTCATTTAAGCTTATTTAAAATGTTTTTATAAATATTAAATTAGGTTTTTTTAGTTTAATTACTTATAATTAGTTTTAATTACTCATTAAAAATATAGGGCTTTTTATAAAATTATTTTGCATTATTCTTTTTATCAAAAACTATTTTATATTAATTTTTAGTTTTAGTTTTTATTTTTATTTAATTATACTTTAGAATTTAGTTTTTTAATATTTCTATTTTCATTATCAAATTAAAAAAAATTAGAAAAAGTTTAATAAAAAAATAAAAATATTATTTTAGTTTTAAAATCACTTAAGTCATTTTTATAGAAAAGTAATTTTTATCTTTATTTTTAAACATTTAATTTTCAAACCTTTAGTTTTTTTTAAATTTTCAACTTTAATTTTAAAATTTTAATCTTTTAAATAGAAAAATTAGTAATAAAAATGTTTTTCTCATCTTTTTAATTTAGAATTAATTTAATTTAAAAGTATTTTTCTTTTTCCCTAAATTCCTTTCTTTAGCATTAATTTTAGGTTTAGGAATCTAGTTTTATTTTTTTAAGATTTAAATTGTATTTATTTTCTTAAATGTCGCATTTTATTTACTTTCGTAATTAGTTTAATTTGTTAATTAGTTGTTTAATTGTGCCTTTAATTTTAGTAGTATAAATAAATCAAAAATATCTCTTTTCTTATTCAAATCAATCATTCCGAACGAAATCGAGGTTTCCATTGCATGAGTCGTTGGGGAAAACGACCCGGGTGATCATACTTACCCGGTCAAACATACGTATTATATATTATATTATATATATTTTTGAGAGTGAATTTTATCAAGCGTACTTGGTAAACTTTTCTTAATTTACTCTTGGGATTATAGTTATTTTATATTTATATTTTAGGTATATAAATACAGAATCAAATTTTGGCGCCGTTGATCGGGGACTTGTGTTACAGCGATCCTTCGTTTCGAAAGTTTGTGAATTTGGTTGAAGATCCTTTGTCTCGGAAAGTTAATTTTTGTCATAAATAGGCAAAAAAACCAAAAAATTTATCTATATTTATATAATTATATATATATATAATATATATATATATATTATATTATATATATATATATATATATATATGCTCATTTATATATTTTTAATTTTTATTTTTAAAAAGTAAAAAAATATTTTCTTTTTCTTTTTAGTATAATTATCATATAAAAAAGTAAAAAAAAAAAATAGAAAAAATCAAAAAAATATAAAATATTGTCTTAATTCAGAAAAAATAAAAATTCACCAAGTTGGTAACGAACACCAACAAATAATATCTTCCATTGAGATATTATCATTTCAATTTCCGGTGAACTTGCAATTGTTCCCAAATCGTAATCAAAGATTTAACACTTGCCTTTGGTGTCACTACCAAGTACGGCTCACCTTGAAAAGCAATTTTCAAGAGCTACGTGAAGTAGTTGATTATTTGGTTTAAGTCTCTTTCGAGTAACCGTTAAATTCATTGCTAAAAAAAAAAAAAAATAATTAGTGTAAAGTTTTGCTTTTTAATTGTTAGTTTTTCTTTATGCGCACTCGTTCGCAATCTCGTTGAGTCGTCAACAACTAAACTATTCGGTTGAACCAATTTGTGAACAAAACGTTGTTCCAATGGCCGGCAATCGAACGATTGGCCCAAAATGTTACAGACCCATCAGGGGTATGAGATGCTATGTTGTTCCACCGATCAATGCTAACAAATTTCGAGTAGCAACCTTTAATACAATTTGTGCAAAGCATTAAGTTTACGGGTAGACAAGATCCCCACCAATCACCTTTCGATTTTTTAATTAAGGTCACTTCAACGTTAGAATCCAGTAGTTCCGAAACACTTCTCGGTTAAGACTTTTGCTTTTTTTTTTCTCTAGACGTGAAGCCCGAGAGTGGTTAGACAAAGAACTCTACTAGATCAATTCTCACATCGGGACGACCTTGTCTTCCAAATTCATAAACCAATATTTACCACCTTCAAAAACCACTTTACTATCGAAAGTGAAGATCATTACTTTTTACCAAAACCAAACGAAGCCTTCAATGAAGCATGGGGAACGTTTTAAAAGGATCTTGCAATGGTCTCACCCATGCTTTTCAGAACTCCACAACTGATAACTTTTTCACTTTTGATTCAAATGATCAAAGATGCTTAGATCTGCAGAGGTGGCAATTTCTTGGACTAAGATGCTCAAAAGGTTTAGCAATTATTGAATGCATGTCAAAAGTTTCGTTACTCAAGAAGTAGTGCTATGATTCAAGAGTGAGTACGGTTTGCTCCTCTTTTCTATTTCTTCGCCTTTAATTATTCTTTCGATATGCAAACAAATAGCGCTTCCTTAGAGGATAAGATGACTATCAAGATGAACCCAAATGATGAGTCAATTGAAGCTTAGTTGTTACTCCTGCACCAGTCAAAGCAGTTGAGGTAGTTTGTGTCACATGTGGATCAATCACAAATTTTTAACCATTGTCCGTTAAAACTCGAGGTGGAAACGATTTTACTGTTTTTCTAAGAAATTTCCAACTAATTACAACAAACCGCAGCTGATTGGTATACCGATATCAAGGAAACAATTTCAATTCGAATCAAAACTGTGGAGGAAATTTCACCAAAACCGCCAAAACAATCAAGGAGCCGTTTATCAAGCCCCACTATACCAACCACCAACAAATCAACCTTTGGTTAATCAAGCTTTACCTCCCGTTTCACAAATTCAAGGTGTTTCTAAAACGAATTTTGAAAGTTATGCTAAGGCTAATGATGCGAACATGAATAATTTGCAAATCAAGTTGGATAATTTTCAAAGAAACCAAAACGATTTTCAAAGAAGTTATAATGATTCTCAAAAGAAACAAGATGATTTTCAAAACTTGATGTTAGGTTTTATGCAAAATTATCACAACAACAGCACCGCTTCCACTTCAAGACCGGGTACTCTTCCAAGCCAAACCATAACTAATCCTCATGAGCAAATTAATGCTATCACCACAAGGAGCGATAAAACTTTGGAAGAACCTTTGACCCCTCTTGTTCCTACACCCGTAGTTTCAAAACCTCAAAAAGAACCCTAACAAAACCCGGAGACGTCAACGGAAAAATTGCAAAATCCAAATTTGGAGAATACCGCACATGTCCCACCTACAGAGGAAGAAGAATCCATTTTCATGGAAATCCCAAAACCAAAAGCAAAGAAAACCGTAAATGTTGAAATTCAAGATCTTAATTCTCCAAGACCTAATTTGTATCCATCTAAACTTCCATACCCCGAGAGGATGAAAGTGAGAGAGAACGATAAACCTCAAGGGGCTCAACCAGAGCCGTTTCTTGAAGATGTTTCAAACACTCCGTATACGAGATTTGGATTAAAAGATGCTCTCGCGAAAATGCCAAACACACAAACAAATGTTAACTCGTTGCTAAGGCGCCAAAGAGAAACTCGAGGAAATCGCCATTACAACCGTTAATGCTGAATGTTCCGCTATCATCATGAACAAAGTTCCCAAGAAGCTCGAAGATCCGAGAAAATTTCTTATCCCATATGCTTTACAAGAACTCGATAGGACTAGTGCTTTAGCCGATTTCGGAGCTAGCATTAACCTTTTACCTCATTCTATCTACAAAAAACTTAGGCTTGAAGCGTTGACTCCTACTCGAATGACACTCCCGCTTGCAATCGGTCCACTTACTCACACCATGGGCATAAGCCGTGCACAAGTTGTATGTTAGCGTTGCTGGAGATTCCTTTATTCTCGGGGGTGGGGGGGGGGCGGTGGTATTTTTGTGGTGGTTAATTTTGAACCCGACCCGAGAGTGCCTATTATTTTAGGAAGACCCTTCCTTCGCACCGCAAAAGCTCTCATTGATTTGTATGAAGAAACATTGACTCTAAGAGTAGGAAAGGAAGAACTTGTTTATTATGTCGATAAATCTAAGAAAAACAAAAATAAGCTTTTGTACACAGCCATTTCTGTAATCGATTGCTCAAAAGATACCCATACATTTGCAGTAACCACTACTCATTCCTGATGATCCTTCTCCTAGTTCTTCTCCGGTGAAGACTAGTGATAATTTTGAGACAGTTTGCCGATGAACACTTGCGCCTCTAATTGATTCTCCCACCGAGTAATTACACACACACTGACTCTATAAGAAGGAATTGCATGAAAGAATTTTCAATGATCACACTCCAAATCCTGCTTTCTTTGAATGATGACATTTTCAAATCTAGCACCCATAAATCCTCTTTTTGATGAAATAGAAGAAGATGCGAGATCTAAAATTCCTAACGTTCGAAGAACCATTTTGCTCAACACACCTTGAGTCCATAAAGGTTGAGTGTTGTGCTCCCAGAAGACAATACTGAATGAGATCGATGCTTTCCTAAAGCTATGGAAGTTTTCTTCTAATTTTGAGAAGGTTATTTCATTCAGAAAGGAGACCTTAACTTTTCTTGATAATCTGCTTAGTGATGATGCTTCCTATAATCTCGCTTCCAAAGTGATTTCCGATCATGAACAAGAACAAAATGAATCCTCAATTACTTTTTCTCCAAGGAGTGATCCTCTTCACCATGCGATTCGCTCGATGACAACTTTTAACACTTCTCAAGTGGAATGCTCTTGAATTGGAGGAATATCTTAGTCATTATGACAGTGCTTTTGTGAGATTTCAACACACACACATCACGAAAAGGGGGGGGTGGGGGTGGGGGGGGGGGGCGGGTGGGAGAGGGGGGTGGGGGGGGGGGGGGGGGGGGGGGGGGGGGGGGGGGGGGGGGTGGGGGGGGGGGGGGGGGGGGGGGGGTGGGGGGGGGGGGGTGGGGGGGGCTAATTCAAAGTTCAGTTATCGAGTCTCTTCCCGTATCTCCTATCCCCGTTGAGGATAGTGAGCCCGCTCAAGAAGAGATCGATATTTTCCTTGTTCCAGATGATTTAATTCCACCAGGTGTTGAGAATGATGATTCCGAAGATGAAGATAATGAGTTACCTAACCTTGACCACCAAGATGATCCGTCAATTCCTCGTCCTCCACCGGAACCACCGGATGTTGAGAAATGTTTTGAACCCGAAGCGGGTATTTTGATAATCAAAGTGTTTAAGGATGTTTCTAAACCACATGATTTTATGACCAATATTTTATATTTTATCCTTTTATAGTTAGCTTCTCAATATTTTTACTTGCTATTATTTTTTTAGTTTAACTTTTTAAATCTTAATTTTTTTTTATATTTTTTTTTTTTTTTTTTTACCCACCCTTCCCACCCTTGTGTTCGATTTGACCTTCATTCTCTTTCTTTCTTCATTTCTCTCCTTCGGGAGTGAAGACACCATTTTTGACCCCGGCATCATCACCTTTCCATTTTCTTATCTAGAGCCGGTGGCATTTTCAATGGAAGTTTCTTGTTCTAAGTATTGCTCTCTCTAAGGACAACTAAATTCAAGGATCGAGTCGAGCTTGTGACTCGGTGAACAAAACCAAGCCGCTTCGTGGGAGTTCACCCCATGCCTATCCTTTTCTATTTTCTTTCTATTTTTAATGTGTTGTGATGTGTCGAGGCTAGTCTTTTCCGATTCTTCGTGTTTGTTGTTTGTACTTGTGATTTTTATAGGATTGAACCAATAATTTTTGAAGCCTCTCGTGTTCGGTGTTGTGTCCCGTTTCACTCGAGCTTCCTATCCTTTGTTTGAAATTAGTTTGGGGAGATCCGATATCCTTTCATCATTATCGATTCACGTTTATCTTTGCATGATTCATAAACGGCTTAGATTTTCGTAGAGACCCGGCCTTAAACATTGAGGACAATGTTCCATTTTAGTTTGGGGAGGGAATCTATCGATCTGATGTTACCTACTTATTGTTTTGTTCTCACGTACCCGTTTTCCCACAAAAATAGCAAAAAAATTAAATTTTTAAGATCTTATTTGTGGGAAACATGAAAAAAAAGAGAAAAATATATTAGTAGTTGATTAAAAAATAAGTGTTAAGACACGAATGTAGGTTTTCCGTTGGTGAGAATAGAAAGTAATTTTTGA
>BQNB010132504.1:2503-18614 GCA_026074375.1 Tanacetum coccineum
GATTATTTGGAAATCTTAAGAGCTCATGTATGTAACTTGTTGCTTTTTCTCCCATAAGCTCTTAACCGGATTAATATACGTGCTGTTTTTGGAAATTAAACTTAAATCAACAATTTTTATGTAATATATAGCAAAAATTTTAGTCTTAGTTCAAATTTATACTTGAATTTTTCAAAAAGAAGTCTTCTATATATAAAAAAATGATAAAATAAAAAAATGATAAAAAAAACAAATATAATAATAAAAGCTGTGGGCTGATAAAAATTTACTACCTCTTGCCGGCTCACAACCGATGTGGTAGTCTTCTAAAGAAAGCCCATAGTAAGAATAAAAAAATCCAAGACTGATAAAAGTTTGCTGCATCTTGCCGGCTCACAACCGATGTTGCAGCCTTCTAAAAGGTCGAAGGTTACAATTGCATAAATGTCTAAATAGTTAAATTAAATTAATAAATTGACTTCTTTTTGTTAAATTCAAATATGCTTTTGCACTTTGACTATTCTATTTTATAAGCTATGAATATTCGGGAAACCTGAGAGTTTTTTAAACCTAAGGTCCGTGAGTCCCGATACTAGTCTCTCTGGGGTGTCAAAAGCCTGGTTACTTAGCTGTAAGGCTGGGATGTGCCGAGACGAAAGTTGCTACATGGGATGATCTCGCCTTTAAACTCATTATCCTAAGGTGGAACGTAAAGCATAGTATGTTGCAAAAAATTAATCCATGGTTGAAATTCAAGATAGCACAATCACTTAAGATATAATAATTGTCGGGAGTAAAAAAGTTCACAAGTTGCAAATATGAGTAGAATTAGCATCTTAACTAATATTTAGCTGTGATTTTGTTTTAAGCTTGGTTTGGATAAGTGAAAAGTCAGGAACGATGAATTTATCCTTTTTGGGGCATTCTCGGATCGACATGCATCTTGTTCTATGATACCTAATAGTTATGGAAATAATAAAAGTCAAAATAATCTCAATTAAAAAAAGAAAAAAAAAGAAGAAATTTTTTAGAAAAATGGGAAAATATGGGTGTTTTATAACTTGTGATTTCTTAATTTTTCCCACAAAAGTCTTTGCTACTTTTCAAAGGCTTAGTTGGGAAAGTTTTGAGGTATTTGGTTATAGAACATATAACATTGCGTGAGGACACGCAATCGCTTAGTTTGGGGAATTTTGATATGTAAGAAAACACATATCCGTTTTATACCAAAAAATGGCCCTAAAAAGACAAATTTGTGCTTTAAATGCTTGAATACTGCTTGTTTTGTCTTTGTGATTGTGTAGGTACGGATAAAGCAAAAAATCACAAGAAAACGGTTAAAACCGGGCAAACACGAACACGGGAGCGGAAGAGCACGCAAAAAGCCAGGAGAATGCTATCAAAGGTCAAAAAGTCAACCCTTGGTCAATAATAGTCAACTCAAGGTCAACAATAGTCAACTATAAAAAGACAAAACTCCAAATATTCCCAAATCAGTCCCTAATAAATTCCAAAATTACATAAATGGTCCCTAACTTAAACATGCTTAAACCCTAATTAACCCATATCCGGTTTACCATTAACCCAACACCCGTTATCTATAATAACCCAAGGCCTATTTTTTTTATATAAACCGAAGTCAAAGCCCAAATACAAGCCAGTCAAACACCTCCCTAAAACGTTTACAGTTTAAAAAAGGCGCGAGTTTCTGTTT
The DNA here is from genome assembly GCA_026074375.1 of Tanacetum coccineum. Taxonomy (NCBI): domain Eukaryota; kingdom Viridiplantae; phylum Streptophyta; class Magnoliopsida; order Asterales; family Asteraceae; genus Tanacetum; species Tanacetum coccineum. The sequence goes on from BQNB010132504.1 coordinate 4,197, forward strand.
TTACTGTTCATCCATCATTCCCATTTAACCATGGGTCAAATCAAAGGGCAAATGATAATTAATAACGTGGCAAGCTGATTCAAGGGATAAGGTACACCTTGGCAGAGTTTATACGTCACCAAGCACTCTTATTGGTGGAGTCCCAAGAAAGAATGACACGGTAGACATAAAAGAAGCACAAGGAAATAAAGCTTATACACTTGAGGTACTCACAAAAGAAGCACGACCTGTCACAATCACGAATTGCCACACTGGCAATCCGTGTGAGCGTGAAATTGATGTAACGGCCAAGAGTAGTTCTCCAATCATTGAAGGAATGTACGGACAAGATTGGAAGGAGCGTGCAGAGACCTAAGGACCTAAAAGGATCTACTTAAGGCTATAAATAGGCTCATTCCTCACACACATGAGATATCTTTTCCCTGTATTTTTTTAGTTAAATAAGTTTACTTAGTTTTAAGTTAAAATGTAATTTTTCTTTTAAATCTCTTGTAATCTGTTTTTCTTAAGCATTGTAATAAATGTCAAGTATTAATAAAATCAAATTTAAGTTTACACAATCTGCTTTTACCTTAAAGCTTTTATAGAACTCAAAAGTTGTTGCTACTGTTTGATAATCTCTCAATAAGCTCTTACAAGTCTCTAAGCTTGTAATTGAGCTCAATTAGTCACTTAATCTACTAAAACTATAAAATCAGTTGAATACCTTTGCTTATTGGATTTGAAACTTTTGTATGATGAACTAGAAAAGGAAGAGTTCATTGGACTATATTGGCTTATTAACAATAAGCCAGAGCTTGTAGACATAAGCTCTTGTTGAGCTCTTACCTCTGTTTAGCTGAGGTTTCAGGTTTTCATTTCCTTTTTCTTTTCCTATTCTCTTTAGTTATTAGCTTAATACTGTCCTTGCTTATTAATTGCTTAGTTTGCTTATTTAGTTGCTTATTAGCTGTTTTAATTAGTTTATAAATGCTTATTATAATAGATAATTGTGTCTCAAGCTTAGTCATTAGGTTAGTATTATAGTTTCATAATCTGTCTTAAAAACCACTAAAAACCAAAAAAATACTAGTTTAGTTTTAGCTTATAGATTTTGCTTATTAGTCAATTTAAATTTGCTTAATAGGATTAATATTAGCTTATTCTAATATGGTTTTAAAGTTTCAATTATTAAGATTCATTTTCATAAGCTAAATTGAGTTTTCATATGTTTAATGGAGTGTTTGGATTTGTTGAGTTTGACCTTCAAAAGTCAAAAATAGTTGATATATGTTTGTGGACTAGTTTTAAAATCACTTTAAATCAGTAGTAAAAGTGTTCTCATAGATTAGATTTCATAATTTAGTGAGTTAAGGTTGATCTTATTTAGTTTTGCATCAGGGGAGATTTTTCCTTTTAAGCTATTTAGAGTTATAAAGATCCAAGTTTTTCTAAGCTTGGATATTGTTTGCTAAGTGTTCATTTACACTCATTGGGTGTGTCAAATGCAGGTTTGACCATTAAGGTCAATTGCATTTGGGTTTTACCCAATTGTCAAGTGCATCAGATAGGTACTGCAGTTCCTAACTGCATACTTTCTTTGATCACTATTAAGCTAGCATAAGTAGGTTTTGATAGGTAAAATTCAGTAGGTTAATAGTTTTCATATAGGTAGATAGATTAATTCTTGCTTTTCAATTTCTAGCTTATAATCTAGGTTAATTTAGCATTCAAAGTTCACTAAAATTTCTAAAAAACCAAAAACAGTAGTAAGAGGTTCTTAGCTTCTAATTTTAGGTTTTTAGCTTATATGATCTGTTTTTATGATTTAGATTCATAGCTTATAAGTAGTTTGATAAGTTTTCAAAAGCTTAGCTTCTGAAGTAGCTTATTGTGCTTTCTAGCTTAATTGATTTTTGAGCTTTTAGAGTAAGTTCCTGAGTTTGCCCCTTAGATCTTTAATTTCAATAAGCTTTCAGTGTTTTCAGTTTAAGTAGCTTATCAAAATTAGCTTCTAGTCATCATAAGTTTTCTAAATTAGCTTTTGGTTTTAAAAATAGTGCTTATTTGAGGGCTGTGTGCTTATTTTAGTTAAATTCAGTTTTTAAGCTTTCAAAAGCCTACTTCATGTAACAGCCTATTTCACAAGCTCATTTTAATACGCTCTTATTGCTTTAATCTCTTTTGAAAAGCATGTTCTAGTAGAGTTTAAGCCAAGTTTTTAGGAAAATTAAGTTTCACTTCATAGGGTGCTTATTTGCTAGCTTATTTCTAAGCTCAAAATGCCTTAAGGGACTGTTTGGTTCATAGTTTAGCCTTAAGTGCTTATTTCTTAAATTTAGCTTATAACTTCTTGTTTTTGCTTAATTTTAGTTTAAATTTGCTTATTAGGATTAGTTATAAGTAGTTTATAGCTTATCTTTGTCTGTTTTTAGCTTATACATGTTTTTAGCTTAATTAGCTTAAAAAACCTTTTTAGAGTAATTTGCCACCTTTTTAGCTTATATATGTGCTTATTTTTAGTCATCATAAAAAGTGTCTTCACAAAAGTTACTTATTTTGAGCTTATTTACAACTTTTCTTTTTTAAGTTTTTCAAAAAAAAAAAGGGAAAGTGGAAGTCGGGGGTGAGCAAGACTCGAACCCCCGACCTCAACACTCTCAACCCTTTATAACACCACACACACTACTACTGCGCCCTGGGGTCTTTTTCGTTATACACTTGCAACATTTAATCTTTATACACTTTTAGCCTATAAGCTTAATAAGTTGTTTCAGCTTATTTTATTGCTTATTTGATAAGCTGTGTTTATAAGTTTATTTTTCCTAGGTTCCAATTAGTATAAGCTATTTTCTGTAATTTTTCTAGAATTTTTGTAGTTCGTTTAGTATTTTTAAACATTTATTTTCATTAAAAACTTTAAAAAATCATTAAAAAAATAGAAAAATAATAAAAAATATATAAATCTTTTTTAGAAAATTTTCTTTTATCATAAAGTTAATAGGAAAATTAGTTTTGATTTCATAGGATCTAATTTGCAAAATTTCGATTTTTAAAGAACGGGATTTGTTTTCGTTTTCGTTTTTCGTATTTTAAAGCTCGTTTCAACTCCGTTTTTGTTCTAGTTTTTGTAAGCTTTCTTTTTAGTCAAATAGAGTCTATTTAAAAAGAGAAATTTAAGTTAGGTTTAATTTTAGAAATTTAGGGTTTTTGACCTCCATTTAAGGGTCCCGTTTTGCGTTTTAGTTAAATTTTGGTTTCCCGTTATTTGTCTTTATGCTTAATTGTTAGAATTTGTTAATTTTAATTTTTAAAAGTAGATATTCAAATCAATCTTTTGTTTTCAATTCAAATCATTGTCCGAACTTCAAACGTGGTTTTAATTTCATAAGTCGTTGGGGGATAACGACCCGGGAATCATACTTCCCGGTTTATATACGTATTATATTATATATATTTGTGAAGTTTTTCCTTTTTACCTTTGTACTCAAGGTTAAATTGGTAATTTTCCATCATATTATATTTTATCATTACGTATATATAGATTCTGACGAATCACTGATTTGAAGAACAAGAACTTTGAAGAAATACAAGTTCTATATAAAGAGGTTAAAAGGTCTGATAAAAACTTTATTGCTATTGGTTCTGCTGAGGATGAGAGACAGATTAAGGGGACTGTGATAAGATTCTCTCGTTTGAAGTTACGGTTGAATCGTGAATCTGGAAAGCCCCATTCGTTTTTGAAAGTTTTGTTTTGTTAAAAAATAAAGAAAATAAAAAAATTATAAAATACAAAAAAGTAAAAAATATTTTTTCTTTTCTTTAGTATAATTATCATATAAAAAATAAAAAGAAAAAAAATCAAAAATATAAAAAATTGTCCATAATAAAAAACGAAGTTGGTAAAAGAACACCAACCAACTAAAATCCTTCAATTGAGGTATAATCCATTAGTAAGTTTCCAACTCGAAATCAAAGAATTAAAAACTTGTCCATTTGTGTCATTACGAAATACGTCACCTTAAAAAGTAAAATTTTAGAGCTACCTGTGAAGTAAATTTAGATATTTGGTTAAGTAGTCATCTCGTTATCCCGTTAAAATAGTTTGATTAAAAAAAATAAAAAAATAAAATAAAAAATAAAAAAAATATCTACTTTGTGCATGCGCACTCGTTCTCAAACCCGCAACCGTAACCGTCAACAACAAGCCCAACCGGCTGTTGTTCAACCATTTCATTTGGAAGAACATTTTAGTAATCCATCCCATAGTTCCAGAGGCTGATAACCAGACTATTGTGCACAATAAGCTCCAAGCACCCACACGAGGGTACAGGATTCCAATCGTAAAACCTGATTCAATGCAATTTTAGAGTTGAAGCAATGGTAATTGATCAATCTGTTCCAAAACAAACAGTATTTTCGGACATGATAATAGATATCCACATGCTCACATCCTTATTTCAATAAAATCACTCTCAACGATGAGATTCCCGATATCCCGAGCACGCAATTAAGCTTATGCTTTTTCCCATTTCTCTTGAAGGTTTCAGCCCTGATTTGGCTATGAAAAAGAAACCTCTCGATCAATTTTGAACATGGGATGATCATGTTTCAAATTCATCAAGTCAATTCTTTCCTCCTTCAAAAACGACAAATCTTCGAACGAAATCACGAGATTTCAACAAAGATTTGACGAATCGTTTTTAATGGGCTTTGGGATCGATTAATGACCTTCTTCGAGCATGCCCACATCACGGATTCTTTCTGAATTACATCACATTTAGATACGATACATACAATGCTTAGAATGCTAATGATCAAGATTCGTTGAATTCTGCTGCGGGGTTGAAACTTTTTTGATAGATGCCTCGTGAATAGCTTGAGAATAACGAAGGTAAATCCAAGGATTGTCGTAATTCACGAAACAAGGCAGTCGTTGCCAAATGAGTTTCGAATGTCATCTACCCCCGAATTTCACCATATGTTGTTGCTCTTACAACCGAAGTTTTCTGAACTTAAAAAATGATGAAAAGACTATGCTATTTCGACAAACAAAAAGCCCAAGCTCCCAGCCCCTACAGGCGGTCGAGGCGAGAGTTTGTGGGAAACTTGTATAGGTGCTCATTCTAATAAATAAATAGTCCAGGCCACCGATGCAACGTTTAAAAGATACAACAGTCAAGAGTACGTATCACAAAGCTTGTTGCACCAAATATAATCAAGGAAATACCAATTCTAGACCTCCGATGGTTTCGAATCAAATCCGACCTCCTGGTTTTCCTCCGATTCAAAACAATCAAAACCGTTTCAATCAGAATCAGGGAAATAATTTCAACCAAAATCGAGGAACCAATTTCAATCAAAACCGTGGAAAATACTTCTATCAGGACAGAGTATCCACCTCCGACCTAGTCAACCACCAGTTGTACCAAGCTCAACCTTATCAAGCTCCAACATCAGCAAATGCAAGGTTTTCAAAAGACCGATTTTGAGAATTATGTCAAGGCTAATGATGCTGTATTGAGAAATATGCAAAATCAGGGCCAAGGTTTACAAAACCAGATGACAAATTTAACGGAAATGCTTTCTAAGTTCGTAAATTTCCTTATACCGCTCGTACATCGAATTCAGTTCTCTCCAATTCAACACGGTTTATACTAACCCTAAGGAGAGACTTGAAGGGTATTACTACCATAAGTGGTACTAGTCTTAACAAGGACCCTACGATTCCTACTTCACTCCCTAGAGTAGCAGAACGTAGAACCGAGGTGACAAAGGACACGGTTTTTCCTACTAATAACAGAATTACCGAAGACGTCCAACCTCCGGTTGTCCCAGTTGAAAAACAAAATCCAGTTTCTGAGCCAGATGTTGCTCCAGTTAGTGCACCGATGCCTAACCAAAACGTCAATTCCTTATCCATCAAGGCGAAATGATGAGAGGCACCGTGAGATGCTAATACCAAAAAGAGAAAAATTATAACAAATCTTCAAAGATATGATTTTTCGAGTATTTTAGTTATGTAAGTTAGTCCTAATTTATTCTATGTTATACCTAAGTTAAACCTAAACTAACGCAAAAAGAGGGGTTTTTAGCCTGAAAGACTGGCACGAGTTTTGGTTTACATAGACTAAGATTAGATGATTAACACACAAAAACCGATAATTAGAAGATAGAGAAGCGGTCAAGCCTATTGTAAGGAAAAAGTACTAACCATGTTTAATCTAATAAAATTTAGGTTTTAATTTATAAGTTCAATGATTGTCTTGTCTCGTTGTTGATATATCATTCCTAGATTTAGCGGTACTTCTTCCTAAAAAGTAGACTTGGTAATTTTGTCACAATTAACCAAATCCGCATAAATCAATCGTGGTTGATGATAATCTATCTTAGGAGAGAATAATGGCGATCTTATTGAATCCTACCTCATCGAGACTTTACTAACTTACTGCATAACGACTCTTTATATACTAGTAGTCCACTTCTCTAGATCTTTACTCAGGGAATCAGAACGTCATTTGTTGATCCTAGGTCACCTGCTAGTCCAACTTGTTCACTAAACCAAGGGCAAAGACAGCATGTTATTTGTAATCCTATTGTTCTGGATATATAAATTGAAGATATGGAGAGCTATCCCGGCAACTAGTCTACTTGGTCCGTTTTCTAGATCCAGTTGCATGATAGGTCGCATACTTAAGCTCATAAACGAGTATAAATGATAAACATAAAGCAACACACAACGTACAAGAAGCAATCAGAATAAACATAAACCAAACATTAAATTATCATAAACATGGCTAATACCTAAATATGTGCTTAATCGTTTTTTTGTGTTATTAGCACTTGGATGGCATTTGACTTGGGCTCATTTAGGGAAGAAACGAACAAGATTACAACTCTACACCGAAGTTGTTAGCCTTAATTATATAAAGTCAAACAAGAATGTTATCGGTCTTAGAAAGTCAAACTAGGTCTTGTATTGTAATAGGCTAGTCGGGTTCAACGGGCTTGGATTGTAATCTAATATTGTTCGTGTTTCGGGCTCTAAGCCCAAGTTTAGCCAAGCCCAGCCCAAGTTAATAAGCCCATACGCCTACGAGAAGGCATTGGTATAAATAGAACCCTCTCCTCACATGGAGAGGGTGTTGGTTGCATTTGTTTCATTTTGTAACTCACCATTTCTCTCTAAATCTAATCTTCCATCTTTGTTTCTCTCTCTACTTTCTCTCTCTACATTCTAGCTTATTTTCTACTCATTCTTGCTTATTGATAGTGCATATTGATTGTGTTATGGATTAAACATGTAGGATAACATGTGGTATCAATCGCCAAGGGGTAGTCGGTGATTGTATTTGTGGTTTTTCACTTGGTTCATGCTCTTAATACTCAAAAAGGTCATGACTTATTTTTTTTGGTACTCAAAACGTCTCAACAATAAAGCTTGGGTCTTATACACGTCTTGGTACAACAAGGTCAAGACTTGGTTTTGTTTTTTGACTCAAAAGTCTCGACATAAGTTTTTTTTTGTTTAAACCCTTGCGTTTTTGACCAACTTTGTGCTTAAACTTGTCAAGCTTTGTTCTTTATCGTGTCCTGCATTATTGTCGAGCATTGGAACAAGGATTTCGTGGCTAAAAGTGAAGATTCGAGCTTGGTAAAATTCATTTTCTTGGCTGCGTTTTATTCTTTTCAGGTTGCGTTTTGTCTCAAGATTTCATTGCGTTTTGTCTCGGAACTCTTGCGTTTAGTGAAGACTGCGTTTTGTCTCGGAAATCTTGCGTTTTGTGTTGACTGCGTTTTGTCTTTACACAAGTGTGCTGCGTTTTGTCCGACCAACTATTGTTGCGTTTTGCTTGAACTTGCGTTTTGCTGAACATTGCGTTTTGTCTTAACACTGCGTTTTGTATCACATTCTTTTGGACTTCACAATTTCGGACAAACCTCAAGGACTATCTTCAAGGACTTATAAACTTCACTTGGACTTAACATACAACCAATCAAACCAACAATCAACTTAATCATACTTGAAACGTCAATTAATTATTCATTCACGGTTTCTTCTTGATTTAGTAAAATCCCGCGAAAGAATTCTATTTCTTGATTTAATCATAGAATTGTAAAATCCCGTGAACGTTAATTCATTTAAAACCACAATCAATCACTTACATACTTAAGATCCGATATCCATTCATAACATCATCAAAATGTCAAATTCAAATACAAATTTGCAAATTCAATCATCGAATGCTCTTCATAATGCTATCATGGAAGCGGGTAGCAAAGATCGTCCACCAATGTTAGCACCAGGTAATTACGTTTAGTGGAAATCCAAAATCAAGAGATACATTGACACCAAACCTAACAGTGAACTCATCCACTATTGTCTCTAAAATCCATCATACACGTATCAATGGGCTAAGAAGACAGTTCTGTTAGCCTTAATTTATTGAGTCGAACAAGGAAGCTCGGTCACTCTACGATGGAGCTTTGGTCTTTAATTAGTTAACGTTGTAATAGGAAAGTATCGGGAATCGGGCTCAATAGTTAATCTAATATTGTATATGTTTCGGGTTTAATCCCAAGCAACGCCCGAGCCCGAGTCCTAGTTAAATATCCCACGCGTCACATTAAATGTGTAGGGGTATATATATATAGATATTTTTCACTTGGAAAAATATCTATCTCACAAATTCTCATTTTCTAAATAATATCTCTCTTTTTTCTCTCATCTCTCTCTCTCTTCTCTCTCTCTCTACACCATCACCTCTCTTTCTTATTTTCTTGATTCGATCCGTGTGGTTCGGCATATGAAGTGTAAATCGGGTACCTACAATTTCAACCACCGAACGAGTTCATTTTCTATAGAGCCGAACGAGTGAAAACTCAAGGACCGAACGAGTGGAACACTTCTTGAACCAAACGAGTGGAACAAGACTTGAACCGATCGAGTAACATTTCAAGAAGTACCGATCGAGTGACTTTATCAAGGACCGAACGAGTTAGAAACGACTTGAACCGAACGAGTAACATTCCAAACATCACCGAACGAGTGGAAAACTATAGAGCCGAACGAGTGAAAAATCTCAAGGACCGAACGAGTAATTTTTTTGGAGTTGGACCGAACGAGTTTTTTTGCTAAGCTTGAACCAAACTAATACCAACAAGAACAAAATCTTCACGTTTTAACAAATTTTCGGTTTTCAGTTTCGAGTATTGGTTGACTACACGACTTATAACTTAGACTGTTGTGTTCGTGATTCATTTTTTATCAACGTGGTATATTTGGTTTTTACCGACGATAACCGTACGACTCCGCGAGATCAAATTCATATTCGGTGAATTTTTTATAAAACTTCAAACCAAGACGAAAGTGAAAAGAGTGGGAAATTTTGGTTATTAATTAACAAGTTTTGGCATTTGTCACATGCAGTCCCTCACTTGTTACTACAATTGCACCATTCGTCCTTCCTTGAAGAGAAGCCATTCTAGTTGAAAATAACTTTTCACCGTTAGTCCCTATCGCTTCAAAACAGCCCGTTAGCCCTTCAACGTGAATCGTTAGTGCACCGTTTGTCCTTATTTGAGTTTTGATCAACCGTTAATCATTTCAAGCTCAAAATTCGTGCACCGTTCATCGTTTTAGCTCACAAATCGTTTACAAAAGTTCAAGTTATTCAACAACAACAACGATTTCACCAACAATAATTCTATTTTTACGGTTTTCTTGATTTAGTAAAATCCCGCGAAATACTCTTGTATTTTCTCGGTTTAGTCAAGACTTGTAAAATCCCGTAAAATAGTTTTCCACAACAACAACAATCACATCCACTTAAGATCCAACAAAATCTTTCACACTTCATAATTCACGATAAAATGGGAACAAAGAATACTTCATCTTCGGGTTCAGTGTTAGAGGAACCAGAGATACAGAAACTGCAGATGCAAGCAAAGATTTTCAAAGAAAACTCCTTGAACAAATTAAATGCACTTAAATCAACCACTCAACTTCTCGAAAGACAGACTTTCTCTGGTTGTATATTGTATCAACAAGCTTTTGCACAACTCTTTGGTGATAGTGTCAGAACCTTCAAGTTTCAGTTATCTCAACACATGAATAACTTAGAAACACTTCTCAATGCAGAAACACTTCACGAGATGGATTCCAAATCCGCTCTAAGTGTGATCAAAGTACAGTTTGAAAGGTTCATTAACTCTGACTTGTTAAAGCCTCTCGATATTTATTCAAGATCTTTTTCATCAGATCGAGAAGTAAGAGAAAACTTCAGAGATTACACTAAAATGACAGCTCAAACATTCAAGGAAACAATCATCCAGAACATGAACTCCATTGAGCAATGTATAATAGAAAGAGCAAGTCATGAGCAAGAGCTTAAGATGACGTTGAAAAAGTTGAGTGAAAGACAGTTGCAGATTCAACAGTGCAAGGTTCAAGAGGTTCAATCATCGGTTACAAGTTCAGGAGATGAAACAAGCAGTGGGATTGTATCAGATGAAGAGATTGATAAGCAGGAATTGGAAGCACATTACGGTTTCATGGCAAAGATTCAGGAAGTCTTACCTGCAGAATCAAGTTCTACTGATACGCCATTGGAACAGGTACAAAACAATGATGAAAAGAATGTGTTTGCCAATGAAAGACAACATTCTGAGAAACATGCTGCAGAATGTGCTGATGAGCGTGCTGCGCTTGCTAATTTAATTGCAAATTTAACTCTTGATACTGAGGAAAACAAAACGATTTTAAAGCAATTAAAGAAAGCAAACGCATCATTGACTCAAGAATTGGAAAAGTGCAAAACTAACCTTGATGAAACCAATAGTGCTCTGGGGGAGGCTATTAGTTGTCGGGATAGTTGTCTGATTGCACTTCAGAACAAACAGAATGAGTTTGAGAAGTACAAAGCCTTTAATGACCGGACGATTGATTATGAGATTCTTCAAACAAAGTTAAATGAAACTCTAGGACTATTAGCTCTTAAAGACATTGAAATAAAAGAAGGTTTGAAAACAAAAGCCTATGAAATTTCAGTTCTCAATCAGAAACACGATGAGTTAGTCAAAAAGAGTCTTTTAACAAAGTCACAACTGGAAGGTTATCTCAAAGAGAAAACCAAGGTCATTTCGGATTTAAAGGTTAAGGAAGAGAAAGATATTGACAAGATGATTGAAATGGACAAACAATTAAAGTTTTTGAATGAAATTGTTTATACTCGTAATCAGTCAATTCAGACCATTCATATGTTAGCGAGCAAGAGGGGAAAATTCTGGCCCCAAATGCTCGACATATAATGGTAGACCAACCTTTGCTAATCCAAGGTACCTCAAGAAAGCTCAATCAGAAAAACCCTGTTTGTATGAAATCCCATATGATAATTCTGATCATGCAAACAGATTTGCCCCTGATAGGGAAGAGACTATGACTCTTGCAAATGAGAGTAGATCAAAATTGAATAAAGATTATGTTAAACCATATGATTACACTAAACAGAATAGTCTTTATGAAATTTTCAAAGCACCCTCACTGGAGTATCTTTATCAGTTGGAACGCGCAAAAGAAGTTAGGAACACAATGTGGAGAAAACCATTTGTTAGAACAAAACCAAACATTGCTAAAAACGTTGCCTTTCTACCCGTTTCGAAATCCATTAGTAAAAGTAGACAAGCTTTTAACGACATGACATTTAACATCAATCATTTTAGAACGATTTGTGAACAAGCTTGGTCTAATCATACTAGTAGTTATTTTCGGGTGCCAACTGCTAAAGATATGGAAGTTTTGATAAAAACCTTATTAATGCCTCTTTCCATAAAATCACAAAATGATAGTTTTCGTTTTGAACATGAACTTAAAACGGAAATGCATGAAGATTTTGAGTACGTTAAATCCCTTGAAAAAGAGATTGACGAACTTGAATCTGAAAAGGCAGATTTTTCAAACATATATGATCTACTTCTCGAAGAGTGTGTGTCTAAGGATGTTACATGTTCATATTTGCATTCTCTGTCTGATCTAAATGCTTATGCTGAATTACAATGCTTGTATCTTCATAAAGTCAAAGAATGTGAATGTCTTGCACAAAAGCTTTCAAAACAAACTGAATCTGTTAACAAAGAAGTTCATAATAAACTTTTAAAGAGTTTTGCTAAACTTGAAAATCACTCGATTTCTCTTGAACTTGCTTTACAACAATGTAAAGAACAAATGAAAAACAACTCAGTTTGCAAAGAAAACGGATCAAATGTATTTCGAAAAGAACGTGAACAATATCATGAAATACAGGATTTGAAAGCTCAAATGCAAGACAAGAACATAGCCATCAGTGAGTTAAAGAAACTCATTGAGATGTTCAAAAGAAAGGGTGTGGATACTAATTTTGAACAACCATCTATCTTGGGAAAACCGCCTGTACAATCAATCAGAAATCAACCAGTGGTAAGACAACCAACTGCGTATAAATCTGAACGATATCAATGTCCACAACAGCGGTTTGCCTCCCAAGTTGATGTGTCGAATAAGTTGACAAAACCTGCCACTCCACACTCTTGGCATCAAATGAAGGAATCATCTTTAGCTAAGCCAAATGATTTGATTGCACCTGGCCCCTCTAGGAATAACCCAAAGCATGTGTCATTTCAGTCACCTAAAGAATTTGTAGGCTCAAATGACATGGTTCATAACTACTACCTAGAGAAAGCTAAGAAAAGTGCACAACTTCAGAAAGACAAAGAAGTGAATGGAAAACCTAGTATGATTGATCCTGCTAGATTACCCAACACTGCTAATGGTTGCAAACCAAAACCTAGGAATTGGCAAGCATCAATGAGTAGTCGGGTTTCAAACAAAGATGTTCACTTAGGAGAACATAGGAAACAAAAGCCTTTCTTGAAGTTCAATGACTTGCAATGTCCTACATGCAAAAAGTGCCTTTACAGTGCAAATCATGATGAATGCGTCTTAGAATACCTCTCAAGGTTAAATCCTCGTGCCTCTGCACAGAATAAGGATGCAAAATCCCATAAGACAACAAAGAGATATATGCCCGTAGAAAAGTCAAGTGCATCTAAGAAACCAGAAAGACAGATCCCCACAGGACATAGGTTCTCAAACAAAAAGACTACCACTGTCCCTGAGAAAACAATGAATCCTAGATCTTGTCTTAGGTGGCAACTAACGGGTAGAATTCTCAAGACTGTTGGTCTTAGGTGGGTTCCCACAGGAAAGTTATTCAACTCTTGCACGGGCAAGGTTGACAGTGAACCCACGCATGGTTCAATAGTAGATATCCCTCATATTCATGCATGCAAACAAACTCTGGGTTTAAGTGCAGGTAAATCATTCAATGGTCAAAAGCAACAAAGAATTGACTTAAATGCAGATGCACTATACAATGCAAAGCAAGAAAATCTCAGAGTGTGGTTGCTGAAATTACTGATATCTAAGAAACCAGTGCCAGAATGGTTTCACAAAAGATGAGCTACATCAAAAGACGTTTGATCGCAGCAGATCAAGCCTCGGTCTTCATGGCAATGACGTTTGAACAACGCAGTTCAAGCCTCGTTCTTCATCAAATGACTTCTGATCATAACCGTTCAGAACTCGGAATTCAAGACCACAACAATGAACAGTCAAGTTCAAAGCTGGTTCCAAAAGTTGTTCCTCTAGCAGTCAAGACAGCTACATCACGACAAGAGTTGGAATTACTATTCCACCATCATATAGCAATGCTGAGGACAACAGGTAAATAAATACAAAATCAGAAAATCAGAAAATTTCCAAAAAGATTCTTCTCGACAATGTCCATGGAACGATAAACATTTACAGCTTAGTAAATTTCGATAAACATTGACACGGGTAATGAAGTTCGAGCGAGAGTTTTTCAAATAGTTTCAAAACATGTCATTTCTAATTTTCTAAATGGCTTATGTGCAAATATCAGTACATAACCCGGACTTCAAATAAAGGAAGGTTTATAACTTATCCTCACAACGAGAAAATTAACGTTTCTCGGTCTTGAGTTGTTCTTACAAGACATTCAATGTTTTTAGCTCAAGAAAAAGGATAGTGTACGTTTCAGTGCGCTTACCCTTACCGTTAGAAGAGAAGTCCTCTAACATTTGGTTTTTTAAAAAGTTGAACACAATTTTTCAAGAATTTCTCGATGACAATTCATAATCTTTCAAAAAAATTGTGTGTTCAACACTCCAACCCTCACAATGTTTTCAAAAGACAACAATTTTCAAAGTTTTAATGTTTTTAGATACATCAACAACGACGATTCTTATGTATTTAAAACATTATCAAAATGTTCCAAACCATTCATGCTATAATATTTTCTCCTACGGAATTTTCAAGACATATTTTAATCACAAAGTATTTCAAAAACTAAGTGTTTATTATTTAAAATAAGGGGAGAAAAT
>BQNB010132505.1:0-14483 GCA_026074375.1 Tanacetum coccineum
TGTTTTACTTCTTAAATATCGGGTCTTAAGGGTTTGTTCATAAAAAAATCAAGTTATCAAGTTAAAATTGGTAAAAATATGTTTAAAGGGGTGTTTGGTTTAGCTGTTTTCATAGGTAAAAATGGGTCGAAAATGAGTTCTTACTCTTGGGTTAATTTAGTTTAGCTTAGATTAGTCCTAAAATTCAGTTTGTTTAAGTTTTTAAGTGATAAAACTCAAAATCAAGGTTTTAAAAAGTTGTGGTTTGAGTCTGTGTTAGTTAAGCTTATTTAATAAGCTTATTGGCTTAATTCTCTGCACTTTTGTATTTTATAAGTTTTTTATGTTTTTGAGTGTGTTCAAGTGTTAAAACAAGCTTTGGTAAACCTGCATTTGTTGTTTTTTGCATTTGTCAAGTTCTGTCAAATTTTTTGCTAAGTGTGTGTTTAAGAAGAAATAGCTTTTTCAATTGCTTTTTCTGGTTTATTCTTAATTTCAAAATGTTTTTTGAAAGATGATACTTGTTCTTTGAGGTCAAATCTCAATCTGTTTGTAGGTCATAAGGTTCTGTTTGATTGCTTATTTTTAAGCTCAAAAGTAGTGTTTTGTAAAGATTGAAAAGTTTCCTAAGTGTTGTGATCTGTGTGAAACAGCTTTTTCATTAAGCTTTTTAAGGGCTTATGTGTGTTTCAAACTCTTTTTTGATTGTAGATTTAAGTAGCTTTTTGGCCAAGCTTTTTAGTGGTATAAGCCACTAAGCCATAAGGATCTGTTTTCTAGCTTAAAAATAAGCTAGAAAAGTCCTTTTAGGCTGTTTGGCTAACAGTTTGGCCAAAAAGCTCATTTGCTTATTTAAGCTTATCTGCTTATTGCATTTGCTTATTTTAGGATTAGTATTTCTTATTAGGTTAGTTTAAGCCTACTTTAGCTTATTTCACTTAGGTTAGGGCTTATTTGAGCTTATTGCTTCCTTTAGTTAAAAACTTCAAGTTTTAGAGTCTTTTTAGTTAATCTGACATTTAAGCTAGCTCCAGCTTATTCTAGTTGCTTATTTTTATGCCTTAGTGCTTTTTAAATATAGCCTTTCATCTGTCTTAGCTTATTTTGAGTTTTCTTAGCTTATTTATGTTCAAAATGCTTAATAGTTTAACCATTAAGTCTTTTTAGAGTAAATAAGTATTCTGTCACTTTGACAGCTTATTTTTGTGCTTATTTGTGGATTCTAAAAAAGGTGTCTTTGTAAAAGTTTCTTATTTTTAGCTTAACTAAAAAGTTGTAAAAAATGAAAAATAAAAACATTAGGGAAGGTGGAAGTCCAAGGTAAGCAAGGCTCGAACCCTAGACCTCAACACCCTCAACCCAACGTTTTAACACAACACACTCTACCATTAGCGCCCTTGGGTCTTTTCCGTTAGAGTTTCCACAAAATATATATATATAACCACGTTTTAGCCTTTTTTAGCCATAAGCCTTTTCGGCTTATTAACAGCTTATTTAGATAAGTTGTTGACCCTTTTTTATTTTTCTTAGGTTAGGGCTTATTTGAGCTTATTGCTTCCTTTAGTTAAAAACTTCAAGTTTTAGAGTCTTTTTAGTTAATCTGACATTTAAGCTAGTTCCAGCTTATTCTAGTTGCTTATTTTTATGCCTTAGTGCTTTTTAGATATAGCCTTTCATCTGTCTTAGCTTATTTTGAGTTTTCTTTGCTTATTTATGTTCAAAATGCTTAATAGTTTAACCATTAAGTCTTTTTAGTGTAAATAAGTATTCTGTCACTTTGACAGCTTATTTTTGTGCTTATTTGTGGATTCTAAAAAATGTGTCTTTGTAAAAGTTGCTTATTTTTAGCTTAACTAAAAAGTTGTAAAAAATGGAAAATAAAAACATTAGGGAATCATATTTGCTTAACATTGGTAACTTGTCATCTGTCTTTAAGTAATTTTTCTTAAATCTTTATAAATCAGCTTAAAAAGGATTTTTCAAAATTAAAGGGGTGTTTGGTTTAAGAATGAAAATGGGTCAAAATGAGTGTAAAGTTGTTTTGGGTCATTAAGTCAGATTTAACAAGCCTTTTTAAGTCCTTTTCATCTATTTTTAGAAGTTTTAAAAGTCTTAATCTCATTTTCAAAGTTATTTCTATAAGTGATTTGAATCTGTGATAATTTTGCCTTATAGTTTAGCTTATTTACTTAGGAATTGATTAGGCTCTTATAGATGTGGTTTTCATGCTTGTTTTTAAGTCCAAATGCAATAGAATACGAGTTGTTTAAGTGTGCATGAGTGTTTTTGTTATTGCTAAAATCTGTCAAAAATTTTGCCAAGTGTTATTTTTGGAAAAACAGCTTTTCATTTGCTCATTGTTGCTTATTCTTAATTTCAAAATGGTTTTTGATTGATGATATAAGTTCTTTAAGGTTTAAATTTAATATGTTTGTTGGTCTCATTTTCATAAGGTTCTGTTTAAGTGCTTATTTTTAAGCTCAAAAGTGGTATTTTGTAAAGATTGTAAAAATTTTCTAAGTGTGTGATCTGAACAAACAACTTTTTCATCAAGCTTTTTCAAGGCTTATTTGTGTTTCAAATTACTTTCTGATTGATGATATTTGTAGCTTATTGTTAAAGCTTTTTATGGGAATAAGCTGTTTATCCATAAGGATCTGTTTTCTAGCTTAAAAATAAGCTAGAAAAGTCCCCTTTTGGCTGTTTGCCTGCTGTTTTTGATCTAAATGCTTATTTGATTTATGAGCTTATCTGCTTATTGTTTTTGCTTATTCTAGGTTTAGTCTGGTTTAATAGGTTAGTTTAAACCCATTTTAGCTTTTTTCTTTTAGTTTAGAGCTTATTTAAGCTTATTTGCATTTTATTTTAAAAATATTAAGTTTTATAGCTTTTTAGTGAATCTGTCTGGTTAGCTTAATTTCTTAGCTTATTTTTGTTCTCATATGCTTATTGGGGCTTTAGCTTATTTTGTAGTTACATTTGCTTATTTAGTTTAAAAAAGCAAAACAGTTTAGCTTAAAGTCACTTAATGTAATATAGCTTATTATGTCACCCTATAAGTGTTAATTCCGTGTTTATTTTTGGTTTCTACAAAAAGTGTTTTTGTAAAAGTTGCTTATTTGTTGCTTATCTAAAAAGTTATAAAAATGGCATTTAAAAAACATTTAGGAGTTGGGGGAAGTCCTAGGTGAGCAAGACTCAAACCCAAGATCTCAACCCCTACTCACCAAACGTTTTAACTCACACACTCACTACCACTAGCGCCCTTAGGACTTTTCCGTTAGTTCTTGCACAATCTATATATTTAAACACGTTTTCACCCCTTTAACCCATAAGCACTTCGTAGATTTTTAGGGCTTTTTCTTAGCTTATCCGATAAGCTAGCTTAACCAACTTATCTTTCCTAGGAACTTTACATCGTTTAGGACTTTCCTGCAATTTTTTAGATTTTTCCTCATTTATTTGTTATTTTTATTTATTTTTCAAAATTTAAAAATTTAGAAAATTATTTAAAAATAGTTTAATTAATCAGAAAAATACAAAAAAATTGTTTTTAGATTTAGAATAAATATTTTTAGGTTTACAAAGTTTAAAATCTTTTTCATCATTTTTAGATTTTAAATTTCATTTTTAGCTTTTTAAATTAATTTTAGAAATTAGTTTTTAATTATAAAAAGTAGTGAAAAATATTTTTCTGAGTTTTTATGATATTTTAGACTTTTCTAAAGTAGAAAATCATTTTTTGGAATTTTTTGGAATTAATTTGTCATTTTCTAGAATTTTAAATAGATTAAATAGGTTTTTAATTCATAAAAAATCATTAAAAATTCAAAAAAGTATAATTCCTTTTTAGAAAATTTTCTTTTGTCATTTTAGAGGTTTAGAAACCAAAATTTCATTTTTAGTGTTAATATTTGCCTTAGTTAGTTTTTAGACGCGTTTTTAGGATCCCCGTTTTGCATTTTTAGTTTAAAATAGTTTTGCCTTAATTGTTTTTAAGTGTTTGCATTAATTTTCCTATAGTTTTAGAAAACCAATTAAAATCTTGTTCCATTCAAGCATCGATTATCAAAACGACTCTCGACTTTCAATTGCATTCCTTGTTGGGGATAACGACCCGGGAATCACATACTTCCGGATATATATATTGATTTTCTTTGTGAATTTTGACTAGTTAGTTATATATATATAACTATATTAATCAAATTTTGGCGCCGCTGTTATATATATATATAACTATATTGATATTCTTTGTGAATCACATACCCGGGAATCAAAGGTTGACTTGTTGGAATTTGCTAGTTAGTTATATATATAACTATATTAATCAAATTTTGGCGCCGCTGCCGGGGAGGATTGTATACGATTGTCGTTGCGTTTGACAATTTGTGCTTTGAAGATATTTCCGTGTGAAGCTATTTTGCTTATTTTCAAAAAAAAAATAATACAAAAAGATTTTTCTTTTTTTAGTATATATATAAAATAAAATAAAAATAAAATCAGAAAAATATAAAAACATTGTCCATAAAAAGAAATAAAATTCACCATCAATATAATACTTTCAACTGAAGTATTATCATTAATAAGTTCCCGAACAAAAGATAAAAACTTACTTTTTGTGTCACTTGCGAGTTACGGTTCACCTTTGAAAGATAAACAAACTCTAAGAGGGGTATAAGGCGGGTTGTTCCAACGAACTACGACCCTAAAGGAGAAAGGTTTTTACTAGCTTCGCACTTTCCTACTCCTCCGCTCCTTTGTGCATTTTTCTCTTTAAAGAGTTACCGAGAAGGTTGTTGATTATTAGGTTTAAGTGTCTTATCTCATTGTCCGTTATTAAAATAAATTGTGAATTCATTGTTGAAAAACCAAAAAAAAAGTATAAATTTTCTTTTTACATTTTAGTGCATGCACACTCGTTCTCAATCCCGTAATTCTAACCGTCAACAACAACAAGTCCCACCGACTTTTATCGAACTATTTAATATTGTGGAACCAATTGAAAATCAAGCTCCTCCCG
Organism: Tanacetum coccineum; assembly: GCA_026074375.1. Lineage (NCBI taxonomy): Eukaryota > Viridiplantae > Streptophyta > Magnoliopsida > Asterales > Asteraceae > Tanacetum > Tanacetum coccineum. The sequence continues at coordinate 5,000 of BQNB010132505.1, forward strand.
TAGTTACGATGGCCGATAATCGTACTATGGCACAATTGCTCGAAGCCCCACCGAGAGTTACGAGGATGCAATCATTGTTCCCAAGATCACCGCGGACAACTTTGAGTTTAAGCATGGTTTGCTTACTCTTGTTCAAAATAAACAATTTTTTGGACATGACAAAGAAGACCCTCATGCTCACATTTGATATTTCAACAAGATCACTTCTACGATGAAGTTCCCGAACGTCCCGAGTACGTTGGTTAAGCTTATGCTTTTCCCATTTTCCATCGAGGGGGCCTCCCGGATTTGGCTTGAAAAATAACCCTTTCGATCGATTCTTACATGGGATGATCTTGTTTCAAAATTCATAAACAAATTCTTCCCTCCTTCTAAAACAACAAACCTTCGAAATGAAATCATGAGATTTCAACAACGATTTGATGAAACGTTTTACGAGGCATGAGACTGCTTCAACGATCTTCTTCGGGCATGCCCACATCATGGATTTTCAGAGTTACATCAACTCGATACTTTCTACAATGTTTTGAACTTTAATGATCAAGATTCATTGAATTCTGCCGCGGGTGGTAATTTTTTGGATAAAATGCCCCGAGATTGCCTAAGAATCATCGAGAGCAAATCCAAAGTTTGTAATTCACGTAACAAACCGGTTGTTGCCAAAGTGAGTACGAGTAATTCTACCCCCGGTATTTCTCCCGATGTTGCCGAACTTAAAGATATGGTAAAAGCCTTACTTCTCGATAAGAAAAACCAATCTCAAGCTCCCGCTCCCGTAAAAGCGGTCGAGGAGAGTTGTGTTACTTGCGGTGGTGCTCATTCTTACCGAAATTGTCCCGCCACCGATGGCAACGTTTATCGTGACAATATTCAAGAATATGTTTCTCAAGCCGCCGTGGCTAATTTCAACCAAGGAAATACCAGTTACCGACCCCCGATTGCTAATCAAATTCGACCTCCCGGTTTTCCTCCCGTTCAACAAAACCAAGGAAATAATCAAAACCGTTACAATCAAAACCGGGGGAATAATTACAACCAAGGCCAAATTTATCGACCCCCGATTAATCAACCTCCGGTTCACCAAGCTCCGCCTTACCAAGCTCCAGCTCCTCAAACACAAGGTGTGTCGAAGGATGACTTTCAAAACTACGTCAAAGCTAATGATGCGGTTATGAGAAATATGCAAAATCAAAATCAAAACTTGCAAAATCAAATGACCAATTTAACGGACATGCTTACCAAGTTCGTGAATTCCAATACCGCTTCTACTTCGGGTTCAGGGACACTCCCTAGTAATACCATTACTAACCCGAAGGAAGATTTGAAGGGTATTACCACCCGAAGCGGTGTTGCTTATCAAGGACCCACGATTCCTACTACTTCTTCTTCTCCTCCTAAAGTAGTGGAACGTGAAACCGAGGTGACAAAGGACACGGTGCCTCCTACTAATAACGGAAGTACCAAAATAGCAAATCCAGCTCATTTAACGTTGTTACTGTCTTAGCTGTATGAGAAACATTTTCTTGACTTTGAGGACTGAGACTTAAACTGTCATGTTTAAGTGCCACTGTCGGACATTATGGAACGGGGTCAAAACTGACATGATCTGACGCCATGTAAGGCAGTTCGTCAAAGTTAACATGAATGGTTTCGACTATCACTTTTGTTCTCTTGTTATATACCCGATATGCTCTTGACTGAGTGGAATACCCTACAAAGATACATGCATCACCTTTTTCCTTTATTTTGTCAAGATTTTCACCATCTCTAACGATGTAGGAAAGAGAGCCAAAAATATAAAATAACTTAATAGATGGTTTTCGGCCATTGATGATGTGGTATGGTGTTTTCTCATGTCGAGGAATTACAAGTGAACGGTTTTGAGTAAAACATGTTGTGGCAATTGCTTCAGCCCAAATATAGAGAAACTTTAGCGGTGCTTAGCATTGTTCGAGCTGCCTCAACAAGAGTACGGTTCCGTCTTTTGACAACGCCGTTTTGTTTAGGTGTTCAAGCAACAGAATTTTAGTGTTCAATCCCTTCTTGAGCAAAGTATGCATGAAGAGTTTTATTCAATAATTCTGTGCCTGTGTCAGTTCGAACTGTTCTAACTTGAGCTTGAAGTCCTCTTTGAACAAGTTTGAGGAAATCAATGAGAACTTCAGGTGTTTCGTCTTTAGACCTCAAAAAGTGAGTCCAAGTATATCTGGAGTAGTCATCAACAATTACGAGAACATATTTCTTTCCATTAATACTTTCTACCCGCATGGGACCACATAAGTCCATGTGTAGAAGTTGTAACAGTCTTTTGGAGCTCGGGGTAGTATTTATGTGAAAAGACTTTCGTTTGGCTTTCCCCAACTCACAAGAAGAACAAAGATGATCTTTAACGAATTTCAATTTGGGAAGGCCAGTCATAATATCATACTTCGAAAGCAAGTTGATAGTGTCAAAGTTTAGATGTGAGAGACGACGATGCCATAACCATGCTTGTGACGATGTAGATTTAGCCATTAAGCAAGTTGGATTGGGAGTAGATGTGTCTTGAAGAGTGATGGAATACAGATCTGTTCCACAAGAACCTATGAGTAGATCATTTCCCTTCAAATCACGGATGTAACATGTAGACTTCCGAAAGGCAACTTCCAAATCCGCATCATAGAATTGACCAACAGAGAATAAATTGTGATTCATCCTTCGACTAATAAATCACCTTATTGATTTTGATCTTTCCCCCTGACCAGATCGACCATAACCAAGATCGTTGCAATTGATCATTCTAAACTTCACTCGTACCCAAAAATTTCTCCACTAAATTACTTAGAAGCTTAAGATTTCTCATCATGTGCTTTGAGCACCCAAAGTCGACGATGAATAGAATTATCTCTACGAGTCGCAAAATAATTAGAAGAAAATGGAGTATTAGACACAGTGGAACTCCTAGGAGTTATAGGTTCCAAAATATTAGCAGTTCTAGATACATTTCCTAGAGGCATACTAACATTTGTGATGACATTTCCTTTTGGGGACTTAGGTTTCCATTTGTATCCAGATGGTGTAAACGTTTTAATTACCACAACTACATTTCTATAACTACATTGTCTCATATAGCTTCCTAATTAGTGCTTCTTGGTTTCTGGTTAGTAGACTCTGAAGCAACTATTTTCCTAAGAGGTGTTACAACAGATTGGTTCACAGTTCATTTAGGTTCTCTAGTACTAGTAGTCACACCCATAGGCATTTTAAAACTAATCCTAGCATTCCACAGCCATTAATATAATGAAGAACACACATATCATGATTGTCATTCAGCACACATTTTTCACAAGTAACATAAACAAAGTTTACATTCGAGGTCTTAGCATTCAAACTATCATTACACGCAGATACAACTGTTTTATTATTTGAAAACTTAAAATTCCTATGGTGGTCGTCTACTTCTTGCTTCTTCCCTTGACTATTGTTAGGCATGACTCTCTCTTCCAATTGATTGCTCTTAAGATGTGGTCTGTTAACACTAGTAGTGTAAATTACTCCTGTAGAGAAAGACACACGTTCGTTAGTTTTCCTAATGTCTTGAGGCAAATGTGGTGTTATAGTTTGATTAGGCTTTGTGTGCACTTTATACATTCCTAGAGCAATCACATTTGTGTTCTTTAAAATTGACATCATTCTGAGGAAAAATCTGTGTAGTGACTGGTTTTGAAAAATCATGGGACATATTATTTATGGTAACTGACTTTGAATTGGAAAAATCTATCTTTGCAAGAGAATCTGAAAAAGTAGCCGGTTTACCTAAAATTGATTGTCTTTGACTTATAAAAGCATTCGGTAGTCGAATAACCAATGGCTTTTCAAACATAGTTTCCACATATTTTCCTTTCATCTTTTCAATGAGTTTCTTCAGCTCACTTATTGCAATTCCTTTGTCTTGTAACTGAGCTTTTAAGTCTTGCATTTCAAAATATTATTCACATTTGTTGGGATTAAAAGACTTCATGATGTTCTTGAAGTTGTTGCTGCTAAGGTCAGAGTTACTGCTGTTATGTAAAAGTTAGTGCTGCTCATTAACTTTGATGAAAAATACCTAAGTAGTTAGTGCTGCTAGTATAAAGTTAATACTGGCTAGTTACAATTTACTACTTGTTAGTAATATATTAGTACTAGTCAATACAAAGTTAAGACTGCTCTGTTAAAGTTAGTAACTAGCTCGTGGGATAATAAGAAAATATTCCTAAGTAGGTACTACTTTGCTTGTGCACAGTTAGTGCTGCTATGTACAAAAGTTAATGCTCTAAAGAATTACAACTGCTAGAGAGAGTTATTCCTATTGTCAGAAAGGATAAGAGACAAGAGAAAAGATAAAGATGACAGAATTGTTTTATCAAGAATATTTACAGGAAAAGAATTGAGTTTATTTTAGAAAAATAATGTAAAGAGGTTAGTTTTGTTTAGAAGATTATGTTTTAGGAATATATTGTAAATCAACTAGGACTTCTTGGTGTATAAAAGGAGGTCTTAGAGTGTAGAATTCTATGCATAAAAACAAATCATTCATAGAATTATCATAGCTTCAAGGTTTTGTAAACCCTAACACTATTAAGAGTGTTCATATTATATTGAGGCTGAAAGTTTAGTAAACTGTTTATTATTGATCTTATTCATTACTGTTTCATTAAAATTCTTCTTAGTATCATTGACTAGATTCCGCATAGTCTTTGATATTAACAATCAAAGTTTCTATCATAGCTGTTTTGAATTTATTCAATACAACTTAGCCTTATACGAGCTAAGTAAGATCTATTCTATTGGGAACAACAAGTGGTATCAGAGCTTATGAGAAGCTTTGAATAAGAAGAAACTTTACTACACACAAGATCTACTTTTTCAAGAAGCAATGGACTCTCAATCTACTCAAACCATCAATATACCCATACTCTAACCTGGTGAGTATGATCTCTGGAAGATGAGGATAGAGCAGTACCTACAGTGCGTTGATTACACTCTATGGGAGATCATAGAAAATGGTAATGCACCCATAGTAACAAAAACTGTTGATGGTAAGGAGACTATTATCCCTCCCACAAGTGTTTAAGAGAAGGCACAAAGAAGGGCAGAGTTTAAGGCAAGAAGCACTTTGTTGATGGCCTTACCTAATGAGCATCATTTAAAGTTCAACTCATACAAGGATGCTAAGACACTGATGCAGGCTATTGAAAACAGATTTTGAGGTAATTCTGCTACAAAGAAAACTCTAAAAAATCTTCTAAAGCAGTAGTATGAAAACTTTGCTGCATCCAGCACAGAAGTGATTGAGCAAACCTATGAAAGGCTTCGAAAGCTAATTAGTCAACTGGAGATGCATGGCGAAGTTATCTCTCAAGAAGACATCAATCAAAAGTTCTTAAGAAGTTTGTCTCAAGAATGGCCTATGCATACTATTGTGTGGAGGAACAAACCAGAGATAGAGACATTAAGTTTATATGACTTCTTCAACAACCTGAAGGCTTATGAATCAGAGGTCAAGGGGACATCTAGCTCAACCACAAACTCATACAATGTGGCCTTTCTGTCCTCTAATAGCACAAACAGTGCAACTAGAGCAGTTAATACTGCTCAGGGTGTTATTACTGCTAGCACTGAAGGTGCTGCTGATAGCTCAACAACTATTAAAAATTGAGTGATGCTATGATTTATTCCTTCTTTGCAAATCAACCAAGTGTTCCACAGCTTGATAATGAAGATCTACAATAAATCCATCCTGATGATCTAGAAGAGATGGACTTAAGGTGGAACATTGTTATGCTGACTATGAGGGTAAGAAGATTCCTGAAGAATACTGGAAGGAAGCTAGACATGGCCAATAAAGAAAGAATTGGATTTGACAAGTCCAAGGTGGAATGTTTCAACTGCCACAAGAAATGACACTTTGCAAGGGAGTGTAGGTCACCCAGGAATCAAGACAGCAGGAACAGGGAGCCTACCAGAAGGACTGTGCCAGTTGAGACAACTACTTCAAATTCCTTAGTGTCTCAGTGTGATGTCTTTGGCTATGATTAGAGTGACCAAGCAGAAGAAGGTCCAACCAATTTTGTTCCCATGGCTTATTCTTCAACAAGTTCAAGTTCTTCTACAAACTCTGAGGTATCTAAAGACTCAAATTGTTGTTCATCCTATTTAGAATGTGTAAAAGATCTAAAAGAACAAAATGAACAATTAGTTAAAGATTAAGAACATCCAGGATAAGTGATGTCTCTTATAAAACTGGTTTAGAATCTATAGAAGCTTTGACTGTTTAGTCCTTTAAGTAAACATGAAGTTTAGTGTATGAGGAAGATATAAAACTCTTAAAACGTGAAATCTATTTAAGAGATTTAGATATTACAGAGCTTAAAAGGAAGTTAGAGTTGGCTACAAAAGAAAAAGATGAGGTTCAACTTACAGTACAAAAATTTGAAAATTCATCAAAAAGCCTAAGTAAACTTCTAGACAGTCAGATAATGGATAAGTGTAAAATAGGATTAGGGTATAATGCTGTCCCACCTCCTTATACTGGGAATTTTATGCCACCAAAACCTGATTTAGTTTATCCTAGTCTAGATGATTTTGTTGATGTGAATGAGTCTGTTAGTGAGTCTGTAGTTGAAAAGCCTACTGTTGAGACTAATGAACCTAAGACTGCTAGGAAAGAAAATGGAGCCCCAATTATTAAGGATTGGGTGTCTGAAAGTGAGGAAGAAGATGAGCCTAAGTTTCAAACAGTTAAGCCTAATTTTACTAAAATTGAGTTTGTTAAACCTAAAACTAATAAGAAACTTGTTGGGCAAATTAGGCAAGACACATACAGTCCATCTTTTAGTCCATCTAGAAGTCCTAGGGGAAACAAGAGAAATTGGAATCAACAGATGTCTAAAAAATTAGGGAGTGATTTTGAGATGTTCAACAAAGCATGTCATGTGTGTGGTAGTTTTGATCATTTGAAGAATCATTGCAATAACTGGTATAATAATGAAAGATTTGCAAAACCAGTTTGGACCAATGTTCAAAGGGTGAACAAACTAACTCACCCCAATCCAAAAAGGAACATGGTACCAAGCACAGTCTTAACTAAGTCTGGCCCAATTTTACTTAATACTACTAGACCAGTTAATGTTGTTCAACCAAGAACAACAATGAATAATACATGACCCATAAAAATGTTATTAAAAATGCATATTCAACTGCTAGAAGGCCTTGTAACAAAATAACAGCAGATAATAACAGTAACTTCACAAAAAAGGTTAATACTATTAAGGGAACAAGGGTTAATACTGCTAGGCCAAAAGCAGTTATTAGTGCTGTTAAGGGAAACAAAGGAAATGCTATTAAGGCCTCAACATGTTGGGTTTAGAGACCAAAGCACAAAGTTTTAGACCATGTCTCCAGAAACAATGGTGCATCAATGTCCTTTAAAAGATTTAAATATATTGATGCACAAGGCAGATCCAAGTCTATAATGGCTTAGGTCCCCAAAAGAAACTAATTTTCCTACCACTATGTGGAGGGCAATCCACAACAAGATTTGAAGAAAAAAGAGTAATTGACAGTGGATGCTCTAGGCACATGACAGGAAATAGATCCTATCTTATAGATTATGAAGAAATTGATGGAGGATTTGTTGCCTTTGCAGGTAATTCCAAAAGAGGGAAAATTACTAGGAAAGGTAAAATAAGAACTAGTAAATTGGATTTTGAAGATGTATATTTTGTAAAGGAACTAAAGTTTAACCTCTTTAGTGTCTCACAAATGTGTGACAAGAAGAATAGTGTTCTTTTTACTGATACCGAATGTGTTGTTCTGTCTCTAGACTTTAAGTTAACTGATTAAAATCATGTTTTGCTTAAAGTTCCTAGAAAGGATAACATGTATAGTGTTGATTTAAAGAATGTTGTTCCTCAAGGAGGTCTAACTTGTCTCTTTGCAAAAGGCACACCAGATGAATCTAATCTTTGGCATAGGAGGCTTAGACATGTAAATTTCAAAACAATGAATAAACTAGTAAGGGTAAACCTTGTAAGAGGTTTACCTTCAAAACTTTTTGAAATTAATCAAACATGTGTTGCTTGTCCGAAGGGAAAGCAACACAGAGCTTCTTGTAAGACCAACACAGTCAGTTCAATCATCCAACCATTACAAATGTTGCACATGAATTTGTTTGGCCCAACATTTGTAAAGAGTTTAATGAAAAAGATGTACTGCCTAGTTGTCATAGATGATTTTAGTAGGTTTAGTTGGGTTTTCTTTTTAGCCACTAAGGCAAGTGTTTTGGGAGAAACAACTGGAAGAAATGTCAAATCATAAAAGGATTTATGTTACACCCTCTTATACTAAGAAGATTTTTGGAAACATGAGAATGGTAGGGAAAGGCTTTTCTGGAAGAGAAACGCCCTTATTTCAAACAATGGTGGTACAACATCAAGAAGAAATAGGTGAAGGTTCAACAAATCCCACTGATCCCCATCACACACTCACTATTATTCAACCATCAACATCTCAATCTCAAAAGAAACAAAATCCTAGGAGGCCTAAGAGAAAGGACACTGAGATACCTTAGTTTAGTGGTCCTATAGACAATGTAGCAGATGAGGCCGTCAATGAGGAGATGGATGATAGTTTAGAAAGGGCTGCCCTACTGCTACTAGCTTAGATGTAGAGCAGGATATGAGTAACATTAATAAGACCCAATACAAGGCAACACCTAATGAACCAAGTTCCCTAGGAACTAGTTCAGGTGGTGGTCCCAGGCGCCAAGAAACCATAGGGGATACTATTTCTCAAACTGGGTTTGAGAATGTATCTAAAACTTCCAATGATTCACTGCTCGCAGGAGTTAACACACCTTGAAGTGACCAGGATTGTCTAAAACTAAAGGAATTGATGGAATTATGTACCAACTTACAAAATAGAGTTATTGATCTGGAGAAAACTAAGACCTTTCAAGCTCAGGAGATTACAAGTTTGAAAAGGAGGGTCAAGAGACTAGAGAAAAAAGGAGGATCAAGAACTCACAGGCTTAAAAGATTATACAAGGTTGGTTTGTCTAGAAGAGTAGAATCCTCTGATGAAGAAGGTTTGGGTGAGGAGGATGCATCCAAACAAAGGAGGATAGCTGTCATTGATGCTGATGTAGGAATTAATTTAGTTAGTACTCATTTTGATGCTGATACAAATATGTTTGGAGTACATGACTTAGTTGGTGATGAGGTGGTTGTTGAAAGTGAAGTTGCTGTTAAAGCTGCTAGTACAATTCCAGTTAGTGCTACTACAACTACAACAACTGTTATAACTAATGATGAGATTACTTTGGCTAAAGCACTTGTTGAACTGAAAAGTGATAAACTACCAACAACAACAGCTGCTAGCATAAGACCCAAAGCTAAAGGGATTGTTATTCATGAACAGGAGCAAGCACCTACACCAATAGTTTCTTTACAACAACCATCAC
>BQNB010132507.1:7465-18613 GCA_026074375.1 Tanacetum coccineum
CTTCTTGAACTTCTTTAATGATCCTAGGATCATAAGGGAGCAAAGTATTGCTGCCTATAAGGGTTATAGAGGAGGAGGTGTGGTGCGAGTTTGAATGAGTGCCCAAAACCCCTATTTATAGCATTTCCAACCCTTAGAGGCCAATAAATCTTAGTGATTAGGTTAGGACACATGGGAGATGATATGGAGAGTCTAGGGGATGTGTTGGAGAGGCTATGGTGCAAGGTGGAGGTTGATGGAGGTGGTTTTGGTTCTTGTGGTGTCCGCGGCTGATTGGAGCAAAACGAAGGTCATGTGCCTTTAATTTTGACCAAGAGAAGGTTCAAGTAGGTGGGTGAGCTGCTACAAGGTGTCTAGAAGGAGTTTATGCAAGTTCCTTGCACATGGTTAGGGCTAAAATGGGTTAAAGAATCCAGAAATGGGGTGCGGGTCTATTTTGGGTTCGACTAGTGATTCACAAGTTTTCAAGCTTTTATTTCGTGTGTAATTGATTAATAATGGTTAATATATGTTCCTAAGATCAGGTATAGGAAGGATTAACAAAGATTAGCAATTGGTTTGGGTTAAAACGGGTTAGAATTAAAGAAACGAGGTCACAGGTTTAACTAGGGCTCATTTAGGGTTTTCTTGACTTTCTTGGTTTATATTTTGCATACTCTTGATTAGGAATGATGGAATACAAATCCTAGGGCTTATATAAAGTATTATTAATGAAGTTTGATCGTTGATTTTAGTTAAAATAGGTCAAAATTAAAAGAATAAGCCATAGCTTGGAATTAGGGTTCGTATAAGACTTTTAGGGTTTTCTAGCCTTGTAATTCTTGTACATTATTGAAGCAATGATAGATAATGATGGTTAATGGTTTGTAAACTCATTTTATAGGTTTACAATGACTCTTGGTTGCTTATTTGAGATTAAACGGGTTTAAAACGAATAAATGGGTCAAATGATCATTTAGGCTTCATTTAGGGTTTCTGGCTTTTGAATTAGGGTTTTTAAGTGTAAAAATGTATGTGAGTGCTCATGAATAGAATAATTAGGATTTATACATTGTATATTGAGTGTTGTAGCTTGCACAAGAGTTGTGGTGAAGAAATTATAATGAAAACGGAGGTAAAACGGCTATTTTGGATGTCATGCTTAATGACTTGTATATTGAGCTTTTGAGGACTTATAATTTGACTTAGAGGGAGTTTATATTTCAAATGAGATGTTATAATACTTGTACATATGCTTTGGTAACTTGTACATTCACTTTAGATATTAATCCTTCTCGAAATTAGGGTTTTAGAGGCATATGATAACGGTTTAAAGCCTGTTTAGACATAACGTTGTGAATAGTACATTATAGGAATAATGTATCTTGTAAAAAGAATATGATGATATTGACATGTTATGATGTTTGCTTGACATATATGAAGACAGGATTGCCATAGATAGGTTGCGTGAGCTCATCTACTTTAGTTATGTAAGTTACATGACATACTGAGGCATTGACAATGCAAGTAATGTAATAAAGCGAAACATTTCCCTGTACAATTGTAATCATAGTAAAATAGGTTTTGTATTTGATGAAAATCCTTGGTTTGTTATAGTTTCCAACAAAAATAAGCACATTCTTAAAAGCTCCAACAACATTTTTCCCTTTAAATTCAACTTTGTCTTTCATTATCGAGTTATAAAAGTTTTTAGACATCATATTAATGGACAAAATTAGGAAAAAATTAGCATTGACATGTTCAAAACCTATCATGCATGAAAACTAAAAGTTATAAGCACAATCAATATGAATATTCTAATCAAAGTCACAAAAACTAGGGTATTCATCAATCCTATTACTTATTTCATTATCATCATTCCTAGTTTTGACTATATCCTCCATGGGTTCATCAATAACTACACCTTCCATAATCGTTGGACCTAAGTTTCTACTTGATTTCTTTTAAGCTCTAATGGTTTACTAAGATCATTTAGTTTAATATAGTCTCTATACACGTGGTCAAGTGATCTATTCAAAATTAAAGCTTCTCCCATCAGCCTAGCTTTTAAATCAAGTTCCATTCGCACTCTTAGTCCTATCGCAAAACTCTTTTAATTATGTTATTAGTGGGATTGTCACTTCTAAACATAATTTTGTCATCCCTTACTCTTAAAGTAATTTTCCTTTTAAACACATCAATTTTAGCATGAGCAGTAGACAAGAAAGGTCTTTTGAGGATCAAAGGAACTTTGATATCATCGAGCATACCTAGAATAATGAAGTCTATGAGAAATACAAACATATCAATACATACTAATACATTTTTTTGCTATACCCTTGGGACGTTTTATGGTTCTATCAGCCAATTCAATTATCAACTTAGTAGGAGCTAATTCACCTAAACCTAGGTTGGTAAAGGTTGAGTAAGGCATAACACTACCGCTAGCTCCAAAGTCTGCTAAGGCTTTTTTAAAACAAATATTATTAATATAACAAGGTATAGTAAAACTCCTTGAGTCTTTTTCCTTTGGAGGTAGAGAATCTTCAAGAATAGTCGAGTCATGCACGTTCGTTGACGCTTCGATTTGGTACCCCATTCTTGGCTTTTCCATAAGTAGCTTCTTCAAGTTAGAAGTAGAATTTTCTCTATCCATCAATTCAACCAGTACCATCTTCTCTTCATAGCTATCATCAATTAATTGATTTGGAAAAGGAATTATCGATTGATTCGGCTTGAAAAAATGCATTCTACTATGTGGGATCGATATGGCGTATTAGATGGGATAGATACGATTTATTGAGGAAGTGTCAGCTTCAACAGTAGTCGAAATCGAATTGATATGATCTCTTAGGTTCATTTCAGTTGAACTAGGTAGGCTTCCAGATCCCCTCTCTTGAAGTACTTTGCTTATTTGCTCGATTTGAATTTCTAAAGCTTTGATCGAGGCTCCTTGATTCCTAATAGCAGCATCCATTGAAGCTCAAATTTCCTTGATCAAATTAGAGTTTTCATCATGTCTTTTTGCAGATTCAGCCATAAATCCGCTCAGCGATTCTTTCATTGTTTGTCTTCGCTCTTGATATGTAGGATTTCCATAGTCTCTTTGGTAGAATCCCAGAACAGCTGCTCTATATCTTCCTCCTTGGGGGAATGGTACTCCAAATTGAGTGTAGTATGCTTCTTCAAATGTTTTTCCATCTTCCTTCAGTGGACGATCCTTAGTGTAGTACGATCCACCGCATGATTCACAACCAACCTGAGCAGCATAAACTTTTTCATTAACCTTCTTAATCTCCCTTCCAAGGTTGTTTAGTTGTGCTTGAATAGCAGCTAATCCATCAAAAGTATCAGTACTTGTAGTTCTAGTAGACATTCTATTATGCCATTTTTGTAAATTATCAGTCATATCTTGGATGGATTTCTTAGCATCATCAGCCTTCATAGATGGTATTGCACCCTTGGAATCAAGAATTTATCTAGTAGGTACATCTAATCCTTTGCAAAACAAGATCACTTCCAGCATATTCGTTAAGTAATGTCGGGGGCATCTCAATAACAGTTCCTTGAATCACTCCCAAGCTTGGTAAAGAGTTTCGTTAGGCTCTTATTGAAAGTTATTGATTTCCTCTATCTTTTTAGCAGTTTGGGCAGGTGGACAATATTTGCTCAAAAATTTCTTGTTAAGATTTTCCCAAGTATCAATTAAATTAGTTGGTTCATTCCTTAGCCATCGACTTGCAACTTCAATAAGCAACATAAGGAAAACTCGAAGCATTATTTGATCATGAGTCACATCATGTATATGAAACAAGTCAACAATCTCAAGAACCTTCTCAATGTGTTCATTAGCATATTCATTATCCGATCCACTAAAAGTATTATCACGTATTTCTTTAAAAATTAACCCTTCAACTCAAAGTGGGCATTTTCATCAATCTTAGGCCTAGCAATACCTGATCCATAATCCTCTCGGGTCTTCATCATGTATTCTTTCATAGTTGGTTCTGTCATTGCTTCTACAACTTCTTCTTCAAACTGATTCGTACTATAAACTTTAAGTTTGATTAACAAACTATGGCTTGGCCCTCACAAATTTTAAGACTTACATTTTAACCTTCCTAATAAAATAAAATTGTTCAAGCCCCTCTTCAAAAAATCACATTAAAAAAAAAGCAAAAGGGAACTTTTGAAAGTTTAGATGTAAGCATTCGAGCTACTATTTAAGTATTTAGCATATTTAAGCTCCTAAAAATAAGCTACTTGAAATAGTGAAAAAAAGCAAGAGTTTTCGGTAAAGAAGGTTATTCAAATACCTTTTAGGATAATTTTATTTTATACTTAGGTTTTTATTTGCACTAATTTTTAACTCTGTGCATACACATACTATTATGTAAAAATATTTTGAACTTATATAGTATCTTATAAATTATGTAAACTCTTTTATACTTATATAGTTACAATACTCGTGCATGTGTGACTTTTTGCATTGTGCATAGTTACACACACAAAGCTATTAAATAAGATTTTTCTAAAGAAAACGTAAAATCTTTTATACTTATATATACTTACAATACTCGTGTAGACGCGAGTTTTTACTTAATTTTATTATTATTATTATTAATACCGATTAATATTTTGTATACATTTTGTTGGAAGAAGTATATGACCTTGTTTAATTGAGATAGTGTTGAGTTTGATGTTGCATATATTGTAACTATTAATATGATGTTCTAAGCATTATGCGTGTTTAATAGTACGCAATGACTCTTAAAAAGTATTTTTTTGGATATTCTCATTTAAACTTTAAAAAGGACATGCATCTTTGTTACATATACAATCTCGTATATTTATTTTCATCTCACAATAACCATTGGGGTTGTCCCTTTATCTTGATAATTATATTCATGTTAATAATATCTTTAACCATATTTAATTTTTAAATTCGTTTACACGGGGAATAAACTTATAAGGAGGCATAACATGAGTTGTTATTGAACGTCATTATTAAAAAAATACTTTTGCGGATCTCTTTGCTTAATCTCATAGAGAGATGATTAATCTCCAAACCTCCCGGATGTAACACACGATAAGGATGTAAACAACTATAGTATAGTAAGTATTTTTCGTCGGATTTAAGAAACAAACTTTTAACCAAAGTTGTCTCAAAAACCTCCCGGATCATTTGTCCTCGGCGAAGTGCGAATTGAGAATCGGTTAGGTTCGTGATCGCGAGTTTTGAATGGTTTAAAAGAATTTGATTTTGATTTCTAACTCTACTAATGAAAATGAATTAAACATGTAAAAACTAGTAAACAAGAAAAGCATTTAAAGAACTTAAGAAATAAAACACGAAAACGTAAACGGGTATTTAATAAAATGCAACATTTAAGCAACTATATCAAATTTAAGCCATACGAACGCAAATTTAATTTTTATAAATCCTAAATGACTAAAAATAATTTTCAGAAAAAGAATTATATTTTTTAATTTTTATTTTATTTATTATGAATTAAAAACAGATTTAATATAAATAATGCATAAAAAATAGTAAACCTAAATATAAAAATCTGAAAAAAATTTGATAAGTAGTTTGAACAAGTCTAAACCTAAGAAAAATGAAATGGCAAAATAAGCTGAATCTATTAAGCAGAAAATAAGCTATGTAAAGCAAAAAAGCTAAACTGCTAAAAAGGGTTAAAAGAATTTAATGCACAACCTAAATCAAAAAAGACACACGGGCACGTTTGGTTGAGAGTGGTGTGTTAAATGCATTGAGTGTAAAGGGGGAGGTCACAGGTTCGAAACCTGTGGCCATCCATTTTTGGAAAACTTTTACTTTTGAAAACTTATTTTTGAAAAAGCAAGACAACCTGAAAATAACAAACTTTTGTAAAAGAACTTTTTATAAAAACTAAAACTAAGCTAGAAATAAGCTGAAACAAAAAACTGAAAATTTGCTTAAAAACTAAATTACTTAAAGTATAAAAATCAAACTAATTTTGGCTAGTTTAGTCAAGATAAGCAAATGAGAAAAGATGACAAGCAATAACAAACAAACCTTAATAACTAATAAGCACTTAGAAATAAGAAACCATCAAAAATCCATAAGCTGATAAGCTCTTTTAAAGTTAAACTCAAATATGACAGATTCTAAAGAAATTGTCAATCTGAGAGACAATTTTAAGAACAAATAAGCTTATGTAATAAGCTATAAACTTAAAACAGCTTAACTAGGACATCTAATGAACACATGAAAAGAAAAATTAAGCAGAATTGATTAAAAATAAGCTAGAAAAATGACTTTGAAAACTGATAGATCAACTAGACTATTTTTGGCTTTTTGGCTTTGAAAAACAAAAAGGACAACCGCAGACTTACATTTAAGCTAGAAAATGATGTTTAAGATCCAAAATAAGCTCAAAGAGATTGAGCTTGATACCTAAAGAACTTATGAAATGAAATTCAAAACCTAAAACACCCTTGATTTAACCTGATTTTTGCTTTTGAACACTGAAATCTAACTTTGAAAAGTGACTTGAAGACAATGACAAAAAAAATGATTTGAACCAAAGGACATTTTCACACACCAACTAACTACTTTCTTCTGCATTATGAGATTCAAATTTAACATGAAAACTATACAAAATTGCACCAGAACAAGTTCTAACCAAATAAGCTGCTAAGACAAACTTAAAACTAACCGATTCAAACCATGATTAGATAAGACCTTAGATTTGAATTAAACCTTTAAAACCTTAAAACCACTGACTATTAGACTAATTGAAAGCTAGCTAGAACCGACTAAAAACCCAAAAGCAACTTTTATCCTATTTTGACCCGTTTTAACCCTTGTGCCAAACACCCCTTTAGGTTATTGAAAACTTATTTAAAGCAAAACAGATCTCTATTCTCCCTTTTAAAGCAAAAATAGATTAGACCTATGACTAATAAGACTAAATAAGCAAAAATTCTAATCTAATAAGCCCTAGAAATAAGCTCAAACCTGTTGATCCCAAGCCTTGATCGATTCTTTACCTTGTAAAGTGTATGTTATCTTGGATTAATCTAAAATAATAATGGTTGAGACTTTGTTTATATATCAAAGTGTATGCGGAATCTACACTTTGATACTCTAGAAGTATTTATCAATGAAACAGTACCAAACAATGAACAATGAATTAATAACAAAACGCTTCAATATTATTTGATCAATAATATGAGTACTCTTGTAGTACTAGGGTTACAACCTTGAAGCTATACGTTCTTTCTCTAAGATGTATCTCTATCTCTTAAGCGTATGTAAAACCTTAACCTAGGATCTCCTTTTATACACCACAAAGAGTCCTTTACAAGATGACTACCAAACTTTTAGGATCAATTACAATTGTAATCATATAGAAATCTTCCTAAAATATAAAAGATATACATTCCATAATTATCTCTTTGCATCCTTATCTCCAAGTCAGCATCTTTATCTCCAAGTCAACAGCTTTAACCATCAGCAGTATTAACTTTCTCTTCTAGCAGTATTAACTAACACTAACAGTACTAAGTTTATACTGGCAGTACTAACTCCATTAGTATTGTTAGTTATACCTTGGCAGTATTAACTCTTGATGAAGATTTATTCCCAACAATCCTCCCCTAAACTTGTGATTTATCTTTAAATCTCAAGTTTCGTCTGGATTAAATCTTCTTGTCTTCTGATGATGATTCTTTCAAACACTCTTCTACTTCTGCACTTGTGATCTGATGAACTTTAGTAGTTCATATGCTTGTGTACTCTCATGATCAACCTCTAATCTCTTACTTAGCATCATTGATAACATTTCTTGACTTAGAGGATACTTCTTTTCTGTAAGCATATGAATGGCAATTCCATTTTTCATCAGCAGTATCTGAACTCCACATAAATCACATAAACTCCAACTTATCAGATTATACTCATTCTGATTCATCCAAATTTCACTTTCCTCATCAGGCTCAAAAAGTATATGCAAGTCTCCCCATAGCATCAAATCATATCCTTCTGGTTTTGAAGAACTATACCTTTCTTTGACCAATCTGTATAACTCCTCTACATCTTGTCTATCAAAATCATATAACATTTCACTGAGAATCTTGTAGTTCTTTGAGCTTCTATCTCCTCTAATGATTTTGTAGTACATGAAGTTTTCTGACAAAGTGTAAGTCTTCTAATCCACAATTGGATACTTTGTAGATAGAGATTCAACATCTTCTGCAACATATTCTCTTAGAACTATGTCTAAATAACCTTTGAGATATTCCTTCTCATCATCTAGTTCTTTTGTCTCTTTGTAGTACTTCTTGTCCTTTTTCTAGGAAGAGATTTCTTCCTCTTTCTTGTAGCATCTTTCTTAACTTGTTCTTTTTCAATCTCTTGAAATTAAGCAGGCTTCTTCTTTTCCTTTTCAACTTCCAAATCCATAAGCACAAAATTATGATTGTAATCCCATATCTTTTCAAAAATTGGCCTAATCTCAGCATAGCTCATTCCTTCAAAGTCTTTCATCTTGTAATTACTTTGATTCTTCAAGTAGATAATCATGTTCTTCTTTGCTTAAGCTTCTGACTTTAGTTTATTCTTCATATCCCAATACTTTTGAACTGAAGGATCATCTTAATTAATATCCTTAGTTGTCTTAGTTTCAGTTGAAACTCTTTCTTCATCTAATGCTAAGAGCTGTCTTGCTATCTCTTCATCTCTAGCTATTTGAGCTCTTTCCTCTTCATTAATTTTTTCTTGTAATCTGATAGCTTCTTCTAAACCCAGTCTCTCTTGTTCCAATAACTTCTTGGACTTTTTCTCAGGTTCTGGTTCAGACATGATTGCTTTGCCTTTTTCCTTCCTTTCCTCTTTACTCCTTCTTTCATATACAACTCTTCCAGCAGTACTATGAGATTCTCTGGCAGTGCTAATATTTATAGGAGCAGTACTAACTGTAATACCAGCAGTACTATCTTCTAGTTATCCTTCTTCAGTAGTATCTTGATCATGAACAACTTCATCAGCTTGAGCAAAGTAGGTAGGATCTTTATCTATCCTCCCCTGTTTGGAACAATCATCTTCTTCATCCTCTGAAAGCACAACCCTTGCTCTCTTCCTTGCTTTCCCAGTCTTGACTTGAGACTCCAACTTCTTAATCCTGAGAATAAGCTTAGTGAATGCAGAACTATAAGTTTGCTTTGTCTTCTTCAAATCATCCTCCAAGACTCTAATTCTCTCAGATAGTTTGGTAACCAAATTCGTTAATTCATTTAGCTTCAATCTACTCTCAACACTTCTATGTGAATGAACAACATGAAGAGGTGATTCATTAGGTGTAGGAACCTGGTACTCTGTAGTAGGTGAAGGTTGAGGTTCAATGGTAGGGTCAGTGGAAGGTTCAGGTGATAGTGAAGGTGATGATGTGATCCTTGATGGTGTAGGTGAAGATTCAGGTGTAGGTGAAGTAATCATACTAGGAAATAACCCAATTTCTTCCCCTGTATATCCTTTGGTAACCCTCCTCATGTTGCTAAAAACCTTGTTATTTAGAGAGGGGACATGATATATGCTGGAATGTGTCTTAAGTTGTTTCTTCTGCATATCTAGGCAAATTTGAATAAACCTAGGATGCATTAAAAACTTCTGAGGGCTTCCAATGTTTGTGACCATATGTTTAAAAATTAGCCTAGAAAAGTTGTATTTCCTATTTGTTGCTAAGTAGATAAGAGCAGTAGCTATGTTACTACTAAACTGCTCCCAAACAGTCTTTTTAGGGCTAAGACAATGAAGTGGAGTATGTATAAGAAACCTCCATTTAGGTGAGAAGACACCCTTCTGAAAAGTTAACTTATCTGAATCGGTTTGATACCCCATGAGTGCTAATTGCTCAAAAATCTCTGAGTTGGGAATAGAAGTAATACCATCATGATTTTCCAACTTAAGATGTCTTCTTAAGGAGGCTTCAGCGATAGTCTTGGACTGACCATCAATGTTAGTAGTTATTGATACCTCCCCATCAACGTCAGTAGAAGCTTCAGCAGTTCTCCAAAATTGTTTGATGAATGAGATATAGATTTTTGGCTTCTTAGTAAGAGCATATCTGATATGACTTTGACTTAGGAAATTAATAACTTGATGAAATCCCTCACCCCATGTAGACTTTTCTAAGAACGCAGCCATATTGTGCTTATCACAAAATTCCAAACTTGCCATGAGTAAAAAGGTGATTAAGTATATGGGATATGATCGTGTACGAAAGTATGAAGGCTGGAGAAAGTTAATTGAAATTATGTAGAGAAAACATAGAGATATGGTTTGACTGACTTAAAGAAATTTGAGTTTATCATGAATAAATCAAGCGATTATATAGAAAGATCACGAAAGTCCAATTAGTCAAACCCTATATCGTAGGTATTTGGCGAAAATATCTCAACGACTCTATTAATTAATGAAAAATTCTGTTAGGGCTCAAGCAGTGCTAACGGTCATCCAGCAGTACCAAATTTGGTCTAGCAGTACTAAAATAAGCCTAGCAGTATTAACTTCTCCACCAAAAGCAGTACAAACTCCAAACATTTGTATCATTCAAAAATAGCTTCACACAATCTCTCTTTCTGTTTTTAAGCTCACATTTTATCTCTTAATTCTTTTAACTCACTTTGCACTATGTCTGTTTTTCACTCATCTCTCTATCTATTTTTAAGCTCACATTTTATCTCTCAATTCTTTTAACTCACTTTGCACTCTATCTGTTTTTCACACATCTCTCTATCTGTTTTTAAGCTCACCAATTCTCTCTATTCTTTTGGCTCACAAATTCACACAAAGTATAGTTTTTGGTAAACTACCAACCATTAACGGATTTGAGAAGTCTTTACCAATAGCCGTTTGCTTTGGACTAGTCAATTCTTGATGTCTATTAGACATGGTGAACTAATGACCATTTGTTATGTGGTGTTAAAACCAACACTTTTATGAACAAACAACATTCCTCCCCTCAAATAAAGCATCATGGAGTAACCAATTTCACACTTCATTGCTTATCCTGAAAAAGTTAGCTCAAAACAAAAAAAAATAATCTAACCATTTTTCTTGTTTAGCAGTATTAAGTGTTACTAACAGGATTAACAGTGAGACATAGAAATAACTAGCAGTAC
>BQNB010132508.1:0-16063 GCA_026074375.1 Tanacetum coccineum
ACTAGCGTTTTATAGCTCATTGTATAAAAGATTAGCAAAGAAAATCTATTTTTAGTTAAGGAGAAAGCTAAGATATAAAACCGGTCGGGTCAAAATTTACTTTTCGTTCTCACCTTTATTTGTGTTACAACACTTATTTTATCACTTTATTCCAACATTTATCACTTTTTATGCACAAAAATTTAAAAAATTTCTATTTTTCACACAAATCACATATTTTTGGTGGAAAAAATAGGTTACGTGAGAACAACGGTTGCAGGTATAATCAAATTGATAGATTCCCCCCCATACTAAAACTACACATTATCCTCAATGTGATATTAATACCCCCATACTAATTTCAAGGCATAATTCAAGTATAAAGGCTCTACGCACATCTAAAGCCATTTATTAAGTATGCTAAAGATAAACGTTAATCAATAAGATTAGGAAATTGGATCCCCTAAGTGAAGCTGAGGATATGAAGCTTGAATGAATGGACAAAACCATGAGCACAAGAGTCTTCAAAATCAGGGTATCCTGGACATAAAACCACAAAACACAAAACACAAAAAAGGAAAGGACAAGCCTCCTCACATCAATTGTTAGAAAATAGATAAGAAGATAGAAACGCTTGTTTTTGTTAACCGAGTCACGAGCTTGACTCGACCCCGAATTAAGTTGTTCATGGGGAAGAAAATAGAAAAGAAAATCTCAATCGGGCTTTCATTAATGTTTGGATAAATATTAAAGCATATGAAAGTTCCATCCTGATGAGAAGCCACCGGCTCTAAATGGAGATACCGAGGTCAAAAATGGTCTCTTCACTCCCAGTGGAGAGAAGTAATAGATAATCCACAGGGTAAGTGAGAAATGAGAGAAAAATCCGAATGACAAATGTGAAGGAATCGTTATCTTTAACATTTGGGAATAAAACAATCTCACCTCCTCCTGGGTCAAAACATTCATCTTCATTAAGTTCATCAAAATTGTTAAACACGGGCGTATCAGACTTAAAATTTAAGCAAATCTCACCATCTAGTGGTTCCGAAGGAGGACGAGGAAATGACGGATCAAAATGAAATGATTCAAACTCGGGATGTCCGGCATAAATCACCTAACGATAATAATTTGGGGGAGTTTTGAGTGACTTATACATTTTTCATTTGAAAAACCTTAAAAACTAAATCCTGAACCCTAATAAAATCAATAGGCGGCACATAAGATTTTTCTAAGGCAAATATGAATTTTTCTAAGGTTATTTGAAGGTCAAGGATTGTGGGAAAAATAGTGGGAAGATTTTATAAGGCTTTGTTCGATTTTGGTATTGGTTTTGGGTTCGAATAAGCAACCGGGTTCATAAATTCATAAAATCACTAAGGATCATCAAAGGTATTTTTATAACTCACTTTTCATCATATTAATTCGATCTATGCATGGGAAAAACGTTCATGCATTTTATTTTGATTTTATAAATCAAATCATATTTGAAACCCTAATTTTGGATTAAATATGAAATCGGCATATACAAAATTTGTAAAAATTGATTTTGATTTTGCTAAGGTTTAATCATATCACATATAACTCATAATAATTTTTTGGAAAAATTTAATAAATGATACTGAATAATTAATTGGGGATTTATTGTGTTTTGCCGAATTCGAAAAAAGTGGAAAAATGAAAGAAAATGGTTAAAATGAATTAGGGTTAGGTTTTGCTATTTATTCCAGGTTTTAATTACTTCCAATGATTGGGAACTAATTATGTTATTGGGAAAAATTATATTAGGGTTGAGAATTTAATTGTTAGCCGAATTTGAAAATTAAAGTATAAGGACTTGAATTGTTAAATTCCTAATCATAAATCTAAAGGTGTCTATATTATACATGTTTATTATATTGGAATATATTCATTTATAAAACAAATTTGGGGGTATAAATGTCCATTTTGAAATTATTTTGGATTAAAAATGGATAAAATACATAAAATAAGTAATTTAGAATTAAATTAATTAAAATAGAGGGACTGAAATTGTAATTCTTGAAAAGTATAAGGATTGGTTAGATATTTAATGAGATAAAAGAAAGATTATGACAATATGGAATCTAAAACTGCTGTATTGTAATATGGAAAATAAAAGAATAAAGTTTAGTAATTAATAAACCAAAAGGACTAAATATGTAAATTATGTAAAACCAAGGGTTTGACTTGTAAATACAGAAAATGAAAGGTATAATCTGAATAAAATGTGAATCTTTGATATTTACATTTTTAACCTTGAAGATTGTTGATTTTGCATATTGAACCCTAAAATATGGAAAGTTATCAATTTACCCTAAGCTGTAGGGTTTGCATAGTTAAGTCCCAATCTATTCAAAATACTTTAATAGAATCTACAAATGATGATATTACTAATAATAGAAAGTTACTAAAAATAAAAGTTACTAAAAATGGAAAGTTACTAAAAATGGAAAGTTACTAAAAATGGAAAGTTACTAAAAATGGAAAGTTTTAAGAGATCTAAAAATAGAAAGTATAACTTAAAATGAATGGTTTGTAATATCGAATTCATCAATTCTTTAGTGTTCTCGTCATGAGGGAGTGATTTTTGATATTCCTGTTGGTTTCTTTGAGTATTGCTTTGCTTCGGAATAAGGTACAGATATTCTGACCTTATCGTTAAGGTTTCTCATGACATATTCCTCTCTATCTTTGATTACTTATGTGATTTGCTACATTTGCTCTGAGCCTTTTATCTTGGCTCTCTTATATGATCTGTTATTATGTTCCATTTGAACCCTGCTATGCTACCTTTGATATTTGAACCTTTGGCATTGAACCTTTGCTATGATCCCTTTGAAATGAACTTTGATATGACTTTGCTTTGAACCCTTCAGTTTGAGAACCAAGCCACTATTTGTTTCCTAGCCATGAAGGTAACATGGCCGTGTCATTGATGCACCTTTGGCATGACTCATGTGTGAGTGAGTGATTTCTCATACCGTCCCCCATTTGATATTATATGCGCATTATGAAGATTATTATTTGTTTAAGGGGCGTATGGATGCATCCTAGATTTGTTTTGTATTCGATGGATTATGACATTATGATATTTGGATATTTGGTGACTGATGTTTGGGTGCAATCCACGTCTTTCACATTTGGAGCTCGAGCTCGCGACTCCATGGGTATACTATGATGTGATTTGTTTGGGCTTGTAATTGGCTTGAATGAATTTTCTGATTTCATCTACCTTACACTATGAATTTTACTTCTATTTGTCCTATCTCAGATTTGTAAGTCCTTGATCATGTTTTTTGTAATAGCCTTTGCCACTTTATATCTTATCCTTTTAATTTCCGTTATCTTTTGCTTACGATTATATATATCTGTTCACTGGGCTTGTAAGCTCACCGCACTACTTATCTGCGGCAGGTATCTAAAGCTAGGAGCTGGGTTGCTTTCAGGCTATGAGTCTGAGTGTGGACTTACCCTAGAGAACCTTAGTATTTGATATATTAATGTATCTTTTCAAGACATTTGTAATTTCGTTTGGAGATTATGTCTATCTTTTGATGAACTTATGTACCCCATAAGTCGAATTTTGACCTTATTTTCCTTTGGTGATATTTATTTCAGACTTCCGCTGTATAAGCTTGTGTAATGATTTGTATGGCCTTAGATTCACACATATTTGTATACTTATACCCTTTTGTGGTCGGGCGTTACAATTTATGGTATCAGAGCCAGTTAATCATGGCAGTCTTATTACCTTGAGCTTAGGCTTATGACCCATGTGCGATTGGGTAGACATTAATTCCTTCAGCGTAAACTCTCGTTCCGTAACCCTAATTTTGTTTTCCGTTTGCTAATCGATTTCTCGATCGTTTAGAGGGTACTACGCCGGAGAACTCGGATGACGATGTTCCTAACTTCGAGGCCATGAATATGTTAACTGCCCTCTACGTTTTGATGATGGTATTCGTCCTGCGAATTTACTTCCTATCCAATGTTTCGACTTAGACTGTGATTCGTCATGGATGGTTGCTTCTCATACAGCTACCAATGACTGCCTATGCTAGGAGACTTTGATCTTTGGTAACGTCACCAACCTGAATTTGTTTATCATGGTTCCTCACCGCTTAAGTCCGTTAAGCTCATCTCTGCTATGAAGGCACGTACCTTGATTTCTCATGGGTGCCAAGGTTTTCTGGCTTCTGTTATGGACACATCTTTGGAGAGTCCTAATATTGAAAATCTTTCTGTTATTCGTGAATTCGCTGATGTTTTTTTCCGAAGAACTACCTGTGGACTTCGCCGCTAGATAGATTCGAATTTGGCATTGAGGTAATTCCGCGTGCTGACCATATCTCAAAGGCTCCGTATCGAAATGGCACCTTTAATTGAAAGAGTTAAAGGAGCAGTTACAGGAGATGTTGGAGAATGGCTTTATTAGACCCAGTGTTTCACCTTGGGGTGCACCAGTCTTATTTGTTAAGAAGAAGGATGGGAGCATGCGCTTGTGTATTGATTACCGCGAACTCAACCGTATTATGATTACGTAACCGCTATCTCATTCGCGAATACGACGATTTGATTTTGACCAACTGCAAGGGCCAATATTTTCTAAGATTGAATCTGCGATCTGGTTACCATCAGCTTCGTGTGAGAGAGCAGGATATTTCTAAGAACTGCGTTTTCGTATCGCGTTATGGCCACTACGAGTTCTTGGTTTATGCCTTTCGGTGACTAATGCTCCTGCCCATGTTTATGGATTTTGATGAACCCGTATTTTTCCACGAGTAACTTGATAAGTTCCGTTATTGTTTTCATCGATGGACATCCATGTTTACTCCAAGTCTGAAGAAGAACTTGACGACATCTACATTGTGTTGAGATTCTTAAACAGAAGAAGTTATGTATGCAAGTTTTCGAAGTGCGAAGTTCTGGTTACACAGCAAGTCCTTTCCTTGTCATATTTAACTGCAGAGACGGCATCATATGGATCATTAAAAAGGTTTGAAGCTATCACCAAGGCCGAGACCTACTACGGTGACAGAAGTGAGAAGTTTTCTGGGGCTTGCTGGCTATTACCGACGTTTTGTTGAGGGTTTCTCCCGATTAGCTTTACCTCTTACCCAGCTGATAGAACGGGTGAAAGTTGTGTGGACGATGAAGGTCAGGAGAGTTTTTGAGGATGAAACTGAGATTGGTGCTCTCCGATATTGACTCTTCATCAGGTCTGGTGGTTTTCAGATATAATCAGTGATGCATCGAAGTAAAGGTTTTGGGTGTGTTTTGATGCAACATGGGAAAGTGATCGCCTACGCTTCCAAGACAACTGAACTTATGAATTAATTTATACAACCATGATCTTGAGTTAGCTGCAGTGGTTTATTGCATAATGAAGATCTGAGACACTATCTGTATGGTGAAGCTTGTGATAAATTTTTACAGATCATAAGAGTCTCAAAATATCATTTTTACTCAGCCGAGACTTAACATGAGACAGAGAAGATGGTTAGAACTTTCTGAAAGTTATGACACTAACATCCAGTATCCACACCCCCACCCCATCCGGGCAAGCTAATGTCCGTTCCGACCGAGCACTTAGTCGAAAATCTGGGATGACAGCTTGTTTGATTCCATATCCTACATGATTTAGAGCGTTTGGATGTTGACTATGTGTACAGTTCTGGTGGCTTTTTGGGCGAGTAAGAGAATAGAATCTAACCTCATGCTACAATCAAAAGAAGCTCAAAGGACGACGGTGAGTTGTGGGCTATTGTGCAGAATGTTGAAGAAGGTAAACATACTGAGTTCAGTGGTTGATGATAGACGGTGTTGTGTGGTTTGAAGATAGAATATGTGCCTAATGAATCAGGCACATCGCGAGAAGGTTAGACTGTAAGCTCATAAGTTTTCTCGCATATACTATACATCCAGGTTCAACCAAAATGTACAGAGATTGGAAACATTACTTTTGTGAAACGACATGAAGCAAGATGTGGCTACATTGTATCTCAATGTATGACTTGTCAGCTAGTCAAAAATTGAAACATCAGAGGGCTATTGTTTGCTTACACAAGCCGTTGGAGATTCCTATGTGGAAATGGGATGAGATTCCATGATTTCGTTACTGTTTGCCTACTACTCAGAAAAGACATGATTCGATTTGGTGGTTGTTTGATCGGCCTAACCAAGGTCTGCTCATTCTTACCCATTCGAAGAACTATGGTATTAGTGAAAGTTGGCGGAGATTTTCAACAGAAATAAAAAAAATTTTTTTTTTCCCCCGTTTTTTAAGACTGCATTGTACACGACTTCATTGTGTCCGACAAGATTCACGAAGTTTAACGTCTCCGATTTGGAAAGGATTACAGAAAGCTTGGGGAACTCGTCTTATTCAGTAGAGACACATTTCATACTCAAACCGATGGTCAGTCAGAGAGGACCATTCAGACTTTGGAAGATATGTTGAGGGCTTGTGCTTTGGAATGGACAGGTAGTTGGATGAATATTTATGCTTGGTGGAGTTTGCTACAAAAATAGTGGCATGCTATCATCAAGGCAGCACCTTTTTCCGAGCTATTGTATGGTAAGAAAATGAGTCGTGCAACCTAATTGCGGGAAGAAGTAGGCGAGCGTTTGATTGAAGGTCCGAGCTCATATCGAGGATTACTATGAGAATGTGGCTGTTGCTAAGGAAAATTGAAAGAGCCCTAAATCGAGCGACAGAAGAGTTATGCTGATAAGCATCGACGTGACTTAGAGTTTCAAGTTGGAGATCGCGTATTTCTGAAAGTTTCGCCATTCAGAGGAGTTAAACGTTTTGGGATCAAGGGCAAGCTCAGTCCTCGATTCATTGGTCCGTTTGAGATTTTGGAACGTATTGGAGAGGTTTCGTATCGTCTGGCGCTTCCTCCGCAGTTATCGCACGTTCACGATGTCTTTCATGTATCTCTTTTGAGGGGATACCATTATCATCCATTGCATGTCGCATCTTATCCTTTTGATCAGATTCAGCCTGATATGTCTTTGTCCGAGGAACCTGAATCCATTCTAGATCGTCAAGAGAGAGTCATGAGAAACAAAGTTATTCCTTTTGTGAAGATTCTGAAGAATCACCCAAGCGGAGGCAACCTGGGAGACGAAGAGTCCTATGCGAGCTAGTTGATCCACATTTCTTTGTCTAGTTCGGTTGTTTCTTTCGTTCTCATTTCTGTTTTCATTCCGGTTCATTCAATTTCGAGGACGAAATTTTTTTTAGAGGGGAAGAAGTTGTAAAACCTAAAAATCTCAACAAGTGTAAAATTACCAAAATACCCCTAATGCAAGAAAATTCCATAAAAGCTTAAATAAAATTCATTTAAATGTTAGAAATTATGAAAATACAACATATGGCAATTATGAAATTTTTGTAAGATTAAAATACTTTATATTATGTAAGAAAAAGAATTAATAATTATGTATATATATGTTTGCCGAAAATATTAATAATAATGTATTTTTATAATAATGCAAATTAAACTGTAAAATAAAATAGGATAATTTAAAAATAAATAATGCCAAGTTTAAAATCAGATTTATCTTTTTAAAAAGGCCCCATAAATCGCTCCAAAACCTCTAAAGTAAACTCCTATATGCATTTCATTTTATTAAAACTCTAAAAACTAATTCCCGAAACCCTAATAAAATCAAAAGAGGCGGCTCAAAATTTTTCCAAGGCAAGGACGAATTTTCTAAGGTGGTTTGAAGGTCAAGGATTGTGGGAAAAATAGTGGGAAGATTGTAAAGTGCTTGGTTCAAATTGAGGTATTTTTTTTTTGGTTTCGAATTAAGCACCGGTTCCAATAAAATCATTAAATAATCAAATCATCCAAGGTATTTTTGTATCTTCAAATTCATCAATATTAATTCGTTCTATGCATGAGAAAAATTATCATGCATGTTATTTTGATTTTATAAATTAAAACATGTTCGAAACCCTAATTTTTAGCTAATTATGAAATCGGCCCAAATAATATTTGTAAAATTGATTTTATATTTTTCTAAGGTTTTTTATATCACATATGACTCAGATAAATTGTTAGAAAAATTTAGGAAAGATTCGAAATAATTATTTGGGATTTAATTATGTTTGCCGATTTGCGAAATAAGGGAAAAAGGGAAGAAAATGGTTAAAATGAATTAGGGGTTAAGGTTTTGATAATTGGTTCCAGGTTCATTTAAAGCCAATGATTGGAAATAATAGTGTTTTGTGTTGGGAAAAATCAAATTAGGGTTTGTGGATTAATTGATTTGCCTGAATTGATATTAAAAAGTATCAAGGACTTGTTTTGTAATTTCTGAAAAACTAGGGGTCAGTTTTAGACATGTTCATTATATTTATTATATATGTATCGAAATAAGTTGGGGGTATACAATGTCATTTTGATATTATTTTGGATTAAAATGGTTAATTAAATATAATAAGTAATTAGAAATAATATAATTAAAATAAGGGACTAAAAATGTAAATTCTAAAAAGTGGAAGTTTGGTTAGAATTTAAAGTATAAAGTATGATTTTTTCATATTTGAATCTATAAGGCGTGTTTTGTAATTAATGGATAACTTACAGATAATGTTAATTAATTAATAAACCAAAAGACTAATATGTAATTATTAAAATTAAGGTTTGACTTGTAAATACAGAAAATGGAAGGTATAATCTGGAATAAAATGTGAAACTTTGATAGTTACACCCTTTTAACCTTGAGATTGTTTTGATTTTGCATATTAAACCCTACAATATGGAAAGATTGTCATATTTTAAAAACCCCTAAACTTGTAAGGATGGCAATAATAATCCCTAATCTTATCAAATACTTAATAGAATCTCAAATGATGAATATTACTAATTTTGGAAACTTACTAAAAATGGAAAGTTACTAAAAAATGGAAAGTTACTAAAAATGGAAAGTTACTAAAAATGAAAGTTACTAAATAATGGAAGTTCTAAAAATGGAAAGTTACAAAATGGAAAGTTACTAAAAATGGAAAGTTACTAAAAATAGAAAGTATAACTTAAATGAATGGTTTGTAATTCAAATTCATCATTTCTTTAGGTTCGGTCAAGAGGGAGTGATTTTGATATTCCTGTAGTGTTTTCTTTGGTTATTGCTTTGCTTCGAAATAAGGTACAGATATTATGACCTTATCGTTAAGGTTTCTCATGACATATTCTTCTATATCTTTAATTTCCTATGTGATTTGCTACAATTGCTTTGAGCCTTTTATCTTGGCTCTCTTATATGATCTGTTATTATGTTCTATTTGAACCCTGCTATGCTACCTTTGATATTTGAACCTTTGATATCTGAACCTTTGGCATTGAACCTTTGCTATGATCCCTTTGAAATGAACTTTGATATGAGAATTTTGATATTGACTTGCTTGAACCCTTCAGTTTGAGAACCAAGCCACTATTTGTTTCCTAGCCATGAAGGTAACATGGCCGTGTCATTGATGCACCTTTGGCATGACTCATGTGTGAGTGAGTGATTTCTCATACCGTCCCCCATTTGATATTATATGTGCACGATGAAGATTATTATTTGTTTAAGGGGCGTATGGATGCATCCTAGATTTGTTTTGTATTCGATGGATTATGACATTATGATATTTGGATATTTGGTGACTGATGTTTGGGTGCAATCCACGTCTTTCACATTTGGAGCTCGCGACTCCATGGTTACTATGATATGATTTGTTTGGGCTTGGTAATTGGACTTGATTTGATTTTCTGATTTCATCTTACCTTACACTATGAATTGACTTCTGATTTGTCCTATCTTATATTTGTATTCCTTTGATCATGTTGATCCTTTGTACCTTGTATCATATCCTTTGATTGTCCGTTACCTTTTGCATTCGATTATATATATCTGTTCACTGGGCTTTGTAAGCTCAGCCGCATTTTCTTTTCCTGCGGCAGGTATCTAAGCTAGGAGCTGGGGTTTGCTTTTGGGTTATGAGTGCTGAGTGTGGACTGCCCTAGAGATCTTACCTTTGATATATGAATTGTTTCGTTTTAAGACATTTGTTATTTCGTTTGGATGTGTTTATCCTTTGAGAACTTATGTACCTTAAGTCGTGTTGACTTATTTCCTTTGGTTATTTATTTAAGACTTCCGCTGTTTATGCTTGTGTTATGATTGTGTATGCTTTTGATGTCACACCATATTTGTAATACTTCTACCCTTCTGGGTCGGGGCGTTACAATTTATGGTATCAGAGCTGCCAGGTTAATCATGACGAGGTCTTATGACCTTAGAGCTTAGGCTATGACCTGTGAGGATTGGGTAGACATTAGGTTCCTTCTGCGTAACTCTCTTCCGTAACCTATCTTGTTTTCGTTTGTTAATCGTTTTCTCGATCGTTCAGATGGTGACTACCCGTAGAAACTTAATATAACTCCTACACCATTAATTGAGCGTGTAATCATTTCAACCCCAATGAAGAACCATATGCTTATTGACCATGAATATGTTAACTGCCCTCTACGTTTTGATGATCGTATTCGTCCTGCGAATTTACTTCCTATTCATATGCTCGACTTTGATGTGATTCTTGGCATGGATTGGTTGGCTTCTCATCGAGCTACCATTGACTGCTATGCTAGGACTGTGATCTTTGGTAACGTTCGCCAACCTGAATTTGTTTATCATGGTTCCTCACCGCTTAAGTCCGTTAAGCTCATCTCTGCTATGAAGGCACGTACCTTGATTTCTCATGGGTGCCAAGGTTTTCTGGCTTCTGTTATGGACACATCTTTGGAGAGTCCTAATATTGAAAATCTTTCTGTTGTTCGTGAATTCGCTGATGTTTTTCCCGATGAACTTCCTGGACTTCCTCCGGCTAGAGAGATTGAATTTGGCATTGAGTTAATTCCCGGTGCTGAACCTATCTCAAAGGCTCCGTATCGTATGGCACCTGTTGAATTGAAGGAGTTAAAGGAGCAGTTACAGGAGATGTTGGAGAATGGCTTTATTAGACCCAGTGTTTCATGGGGGTTAAGAAGTGGTTTGGACCGGCATCGTTAATCACGGGAGTATACGAATGTTGCGCAGGTTGCGGCTGCTGCCCGTAACATCGAGTTATTGCATGAGAGTGGAAATTCAAATAAGCGTGATAGAGATGGTAATCGAATTCAAAACAGGGGACAGGGCCAACAGGAGAACAGGGGTCGTCATGACCAGGGTCAGCATGAGTATAAGGGTCGTCAGGACCAGAATGTTGAACATCGGGGTCGTCAGGATCGGGGTTATGATTCGAGACGACAGGATTTTCGGGGTCAGGATCAGAGGTTTACTGGTAGGAATGGGAATGACCGCCAGGGTCAGGGTAACTACAACCAGCGTCAGCACAGGGGTCAGTCAACTCGGGATTTTAACCAGGGTCATGCTTCAGGTTCTGCAAATCAGAGGAGGTCTACTGAGACTTTGCCTCCTCCACCTCTTTGTACTACATGTGGAAGGCCTATCAAGGTGTTTGTATATAAGGCTACTGGGGATGTTTATTGCGGGTCTATCAACATAGGTGAAGTACCAAACACCCTCCCTAATTTATAACCCATACCCCCACCCCCAATTTGTCCCCAAGCGAAGCAGAAGCAGAATATGCCAACAGATTTTGCTAGACTTCCTCCTACTACAGGACGAGTTTATGCTACAACTCGTGATCAGGCGGCCAAGACTTCAGGTACTATTACCGGTAATCTCTACATTGATGATCGTACTGTCTTCGCTTTATTTGATACTGGGGCTACACATTCTATTTTTATATACCACTTTTGATAAAGAAACTTAATATGAATCCTACACCATTAATCGAACGTATAATCATTTCAACCCCAATGAAGAACCATATGCTCATTGACCATGAATATGTTAATTGTCCTCTCCGTTTTGATGATCGTATTCGTCCTGCGAATTTGCTTCCTATTCATATGCTCGACTTTGATGTGATTCTTGGCATGGATTGGTTGGCTTCTCATCGAGCTACCATTGACTGCTATGCTAGGACTGTGATCTTTGGTAACGTTCGTCAACCTGAATTTGTTTATCATGGTTCCTCACCGCTTAAGTCCGTTAAACTCATCTCTGCTATGAAGGCACGTACCTTGATTTCTCATGGGTGCCAAGGTTTTCTGGCTTCTGTTATGGACACATCTTTGGAGAGTCCTAATATTGAAAATCTTTCTGTTGTTCGTGAATTCACTGATGTTTTTCCCGATGAACTTCCTGGACTTCCTCCGCTAGGAAGATTGAATTGGCATGAGGTATTCCCGGTGCTGAACCTATCTCAAAGGCTCCGTATCGTATGGCACCTGTTGAATTGAAGGAGTTAAAGGAGCAGTTACAGGAGATGTTGGAGAATGGTTTTATTAGACCCAGTGTTTCACCGTGGGGTGCACCGGTCTTATTTGTTAAGAAGAAAGATGGGAGCATGCGCTTGTGTATTGATTACCGCGAACTCAACCGTATTACTATTCGTAACCGCTATCCTCTTCCGCGAATCGACGATTTGTTTGACCAACTTCAAGGGGCCAAATATTTTTCTAAGATTGATCTGCGATCTGGTTATCATCAGCTTCGTGTGAGAGAACAGGATATTTCTAAGACTGCTTTTCGTACGCGTTATGGCCACTACGAATTCTTGGTTATGCCCTTCGGTCTGACTAATGCTCCTGCCGTGTTTATGGATTTGATGAACCGTGTTTTCCACGAATACCTTGATAAGTTCGTTATTGTTTTCATCGACGACATCCTCGTTTACTCTAAGTCTGAAGAAGAGCATGAGCAACATCTACGGATTGTGTTGGAGATTCTTAGACAGAAGAAGTTGTATGCGAAGTTTTCGAAGTGCGAGTTCTGGTTACAGCAAGTCGCTTTCCTTGGTCATATTGTATCTGCAGACGGCATCATTATGGATCCATCAAAGGTTGAAGCTATCACCAAATGGCCGAGACCTACTACGGTGACGGAAGTGAGAAGTTTTCTGGGGCTTGCTGGCTATTACCGACGTTTTGTTGAGGGTTTCTCCCGATTAGCTTTACCTCTTACCCAGCTGATATGGGTCGAGAAGTTTGTGTGACGGTACGTGCGTCAGGAGAGTTTTGAGGAATTGAACGGAGATTGTGATCTGCGCGATATTGACTCTTTCCATCGGTTCCGATGGTTTTCAAGATATACAGTGATTGCATCGGAAGAAAGGTTTGGGTTGTGTTTTGAGAAACATGGAAAGTGATCGCCTACGCTTCAAGACAACTGAAGCCTTATGAAGTAAATTATCCAACCCATGATCTTGAGTTAGCTGCCGTGGTTTTTGCATTGAAGATCTGGAGACACTATCTGTATGGTGAAGTTGTGGATATTTTTACAGATTCATAGAGTCTAATATATTTTAACTCAGCTGAGAACTCTATACATGTGACGAGAAGATGGTTGGAACTTCTGAAAGATTATGACACTAACATCCAGTACCATCCGGGCAAGGCTAATGTGGTTGCCGACGCACTTAGTCGAAAATCTGGGATGATAGCTTGTTTTGATTCCAGGATCCTTCATGATTTAGAGCGTTTGGATGTTGAACTATGGTATATATATATATATATATTTATATATTATATATATATTTATTAATATATTTATATATATATTTATATATATATATTTATATATATTTTATATATATTACTTAAAGTGACAAGTTCAAATAGTATGGGGTTCATTTTGTAACTTTTTAGTATAGTTTTGATAAGTATCGGTTCGGGACTCGTTTGAATGACTTAACGGACGATTCAACTCTCGAAACTTGCGCCATTGTTTTCCAAATTATTTTTCTGATAAAAATGAGTATTCACTGACTACTTTCGTAAACGTTTTTAAAAGTTTATTTAAACGTTTTATTTATCTTTGTAATATTCCGATTAAACTTATCCGTAAAATGATCATTTTACTCGAATATTTGCGTCTTCAACAAACGTCACTGAATAAAATGTTAAATAATTTATTAAATATTCTTATTTAATAAAACGTGATAATTAAATGTAATTTAATTATTTTTTTTGTGTTTCTAAAATCTTGCGAGGACATTTCAGTCACCTTCTAACTGTTTTCGGGTCTCGGTCAAAACTAAAAAGTTGTCAGGAATGTCATTCCACATCAAATTGATTTAGAGTTCGAGTCGTGAAAACTTGATTTAGATGGTCGTTCTTATAAGTCAAGCTAGACCCTAAAAGTCAAAGGGTAAAATCGTCTTTTAAAATTTTGAAAATTCTAGGATGTTACAGTACCTACCCCTTAAAGAAATCTCGTCCCGAGATTAAATTTGTGTTATCCGATTGTGTGACCAAGGAAAGACTTAAGGTTAAATAAACTCGTCCTAAACAAGACGCTGATAACTTTATTCAGCAAAATTCGGTGTTTCTATACTTCTCAATCTACCAAAAATTTTGGCTAGGTTTGTCCAGGATATTTAATCCATCAATATGGGTATCTCAAAATATATCATTACAGATCTTATGACTGATCTAACCGTGTTATAGGGAAAGTCTCATTATAGTGAAAACCTCAAGAAAAATGTGTAGTCGCGTGAGTATGTTTGTATAAGTTTCTAAATGTCCGAGGACGGAGTCTCGTTTCTACTATCTGTAATGTTCGATGATTCACATCAACGTGGCTTATGTATGTAAGTACCCCACTTACTTGGCAGTACTAGGATGTATCGCGACCTAAGTTTTCATACTAGTGGCCCGAAATGAATAGTCCAACTATCTGTTTCGTCGATAGGTGTTTATCTCGTTTAAGGTGGGGTTGCATTACCTATTGGCTAAAGTTGTATCAGTCGGGACCGCTCCAGGACCCAACCATGGCAACTATAACGATGATAACTATAACAAACGGTGATGGGATGCAGAGGGTGAGGACCCTCCGAGAAACAATATCCCCAGAATAAAGTTCAATAAATGAGAGGAGCTCGCGAGAGAGCTTATGCGATAGACGGCGGATTATGGTACTCAGTCGTTAGTTCGAGGATGCATCAACTCCAGTAGTTCAATTGGGTAACAAGTCTGCTAGCTCCACTAACAGTTCGTGATCGCAAGGATTAGCAACGGCAAAAGTAATAACTTAAGAATGAGATAAGGTAGTTCCAAGTGAGCCCTTAAGATTCTGCTGAGTGGCAAGACATGATTGTGTCTCTAGACCCTTTTAACGGATTCTGATGATTATCGATTTCAGGTTCATACTCGTGTCATATCGGATACCATTAAGCCCACTCATTTATAATTTCTTATTTACATAAAGAAGCGTCCAAGTTTATGTAAGTAAGAAATGATAAACTTATGGTTCGGTGATTTATAATTTATTTATTTAAACAAAGAGGCGTCCCAATCCTTTCAAATAAATATATTATAAATCATCCTACTTAATAATTTCTGATGCAATACGCGTACACACAAAGTTTTCAAGGTGGTGAATGACATAACGATGCCGATGCTCTAATGAGTATGAAACGAGTATTTAAAATTCATCTTCGGAGACGGAGAGTAAAACTATCGGGGAAATCACATAGTTTTTTTTTTCAAGATCGTTAACGAGTACTCAGTTAGAGTAACTAAGGTAAAAGTCTTCACGAACGAGTTAACATAGCAATTATCATATAAATCCTCCTATTACAAATCTCGCCCATACAAGACTTGTAATACTTATATTCATACATAATTCCATGTAAACAAAACTGTGACGGTCTTCGTGTAATACAATATAGTATAAAGCTATAAAAGAAAATAATATCCTTAGAGACCATTGTTTAACTTACAATGTCTGAGAACGAAACGAGACCATTGTGCAACTCACAATGTCTAAGAAGTAAAATGAGACCATTGTGCAACTCACAATGTCTGAGGTATAATGGAGACCCTTGTGCAACTCACAATGTCTTAAGAAGGTATTCTGGTATTTATATAAATAACTCTCATATAAATAAACGTGCGATATACGCAAAAGATGTAAGCATATATATTACATATATGTATGT
>BQNB010132509.1:0-18613 GCA_026074375.1 Tanacetum coccineum
CCCTAGACAAGACTCGAACATGAGACCTTGTCTAGGAGGGTAAAACCTCCATACCATTGGACCAAATGCCCGTTGGTTACGGCCATGTTTATTACTTAAAGCTATTAACTATAAAACAAATTATAGTCCTATATTTTATTTCAAGAATCCTAGCTCCATCAAATTTCATTTTTGCAACACCATGTAATGGTCATCCAAAATTTAATCTTAGTTTTTGTGCTTATTATCTTAAATTCAGCCACCCTTTCGGTCTCACAAGATTTTACGTTACATTCGTGTGATAATAGCGCAAATTTCACTACAAATAGTGTGTACAAAAGGAATCTCGACAATGCTTTGTCGTCCCTCACATCTGATATTACTAGGTTCGGGTTCTACAAAGGGTCTTTTCGTCATCAAGCCAATGCAATCGGGCTATGTAGAGGAGATGTTAAACCGGACTACTGTATATTGTACATAAATGACGGTATAACACAACTAAGTCAAATTTGTCCTAATCAAACGAGTGCAGTTGGGTGGTATGATCTTTGCATGGTGAGATACTCTAATGTAACTATCTTGGGGGTTTTAGACACTAGTGTTGCACGTGCATGGTACCTGGCTAATGATAACAAGTCCTCAAATGTGGCTCAGTTTAACCAAGGGGTTAAAAGTACTTTTGGATCAACTAAGAGATGAAGCTTCTAGAGGTGGATCACTACGTAAATATGCTACTAATAGTACTAGTGGTCCTGGTTTTACCACGCTCTATGGGCTTATGCAGTGTACACCGGATCCATCTGAAATTGATAGTTCCATTTGTTTGGATGGCGCAATTAGTTATATCCAAAGTTGTTGTGATAGTAAACGTGGAGCAAGATTTTATTTTTCTAGTTGCAATATGAGATATGACGAATATAAGTTTTACAATGATGCTGTCACCCTAGAACTACCATCGCCGCCACCACCACCAACACAGTCATCTCCACCGCCACCATTGCCATCAGGTATATATCTACCTATCTCAGCCTCCGTAATATTGATATCATCGACATTATGCTTTAAGCATTTAATTTGTTTACTTTTTGCTAATATCCTGTGAAACTTTTAGGAAAAAGTAGTAAAACAACAATTGTAGTCATTGTCGTTGCTGCAAGCGTTAGTCTTGTGATACTAGTCGCTGTTTTCTTTATGGTGTTAATAAGAAGAAAAAGAAAGATCCAAGTACGTCCACCAGAGAATTTAGGTGCATGCATTTGGAATATTTTTGATTTATTTAAGGGTTTCCCGAAAAATCTTATTGCATCAACTAACAATTAAGTACAAATGATGTAGGTAAATTTCCCATCTCAGCCTAAACTCAGGCGAAAGAAACATACGTTTTAAACCTAACATATCATAAGAATGACATGCCAAACTTATGAGACCTACATACGCTATATAAGTTGACCACGAAGACTCATATCAAACGAGTTAGCAAACTTCATTTGAGTTTTTGTTATCAAAGTCATCGTTATAGTACAAGTCTTCATTGTAAGTCTCTTTTAGTTTTTTATACAAGCTCTTATTTCCAACACCACTACCACTTTTAGAGCTTTTGTTTGGAACTCGTTGATGCCATAAAACTTGCAGTTTCATTAAACATCTCGTACACTTCACTTTCACTATCCGCATTAACTGGATTATCAACCTTCGGTTTTATCGGCTTCCCATCATCATCATCATCATCCATAAGCACAAATTTTCCAACCAACATTTGTCTTTCTAGGTCTTTAAACCTTGCTGCTAGAGAGGTAGTATTTGGACTACCAAATGCCTTAGATGAAGCCCCGTAAGCGGAAGAAACCACATTAGAATTGGACCCCTTCTTAGCCAACTTTGACTTTCCCTCATTCGTACCCAACTCATCATCGTGTTCAACAATATTAATCGAATCAAACAGAGTAAAAGTACTTGCCTCTTGTCTAGTCAATCCAGCTTGCTTCTTTGTACCATTTGAGCTAGCACCATTCTTTTTATAGACACATTTGATAAACTTGTTTAGTCGGCTTAAACTGAACTTTAGAGTCCAACGTTCGAACCAACCTGAACCCCTCTAACAGTTTATCTAGGCGTCTTCAAATTCTTCAATACATTCGAGACGATTTTCTTAGGACATTCATCCATGACCTGGCCAAACACCTTGCAACTTGAGCATCTTGGTGGTGTCCACTCGTACTCATCACGAATTATGCTCACACTATACCCCTTACCCAGGAATTTAGGAACAACAACCATGAGGGTGTCTTTCAACTAAACATCAGCTCGTTAATCAACCATGGCTCATGCATAACTCGCCCTACCCCAAGACTTCGTGCACATAGCAGACGTAAAAGAGTCTAACATCGAACGAGTGCCAAGTTTGGTTGCAATAACACTCAAACCATCTTCAATGCACGCGATAATAACTTCACCCAAAAAGGGCTATTACACACGTCCTCCTTCATAATGTTCTCATTTGGTGTCCACTTTTTTAGAACAAAAGGCATGTTACGAATTAAGCACAGACCATTCTCAATCATAGCATCCATCTCGTATTTAGAGCTGAACTTGAAGATAAACATACCTTTATTAGTCATCATCAATTTGACAAGGCCATATTTACTCCAAGTATTCTTAACGCGATTCTCAACAATCAGATATGTCACTCGTTTACGCAAAAAGAACCCATAGACAGAATCGCAAAGCCGTTCATGAACAAGACGGACCAAATCTATTTAGATAGCCATGTCCGCCCCATTACCCATCAGTGCTAGTAATGTACGAAAATTAACGCTTAGCCTAATTAAATTAGCATTAATTAACTTAACGCACAAACCGGTCCCTATTATATTCACATGTCGAAGCATGATCTGTAGTAGACGTTTCAAGACTCTGATTTTTAACGCAATTCACCCAAACAGAGTTGTTTCCCAATTGCACCATCAACTATGTTCGAAACATGAATTGTACTAGAAGTCGAATCCATGGATCACTCGACAAGTGTCGCATGCTCAGCATTCTTATCCTTGTTTACATTACCAGAATCACATACATCATTACAAGTGCTAGGTAAAGCCACATTGCTACTCATAATGACGTTAACCATAGAATCCAAGGTTGTTTGAGCCACGTTCTCAAGCCCTATCTTATTGTTTCACACCCTCCAACTCTCCCCTAAACTCAAAAATCCCTCTTCATGATCACTACATACATAACACCCTAGATTCCTAGCAATTTCCCCAATACACACTGTACGTTCCAGCTAGTACACCTCTGATCTCACCATACAACACAACTCTGATGTGGGAAAACACTTTATGTGTGGAACAGATGTAAAGGACTTTTACAGAGAAATACTACTGGAATTGCTTAATATATTCAACAAAAATAGATTCTATAAATACCTTACATAGGCTGCAAAGTAATAGAGCAGTTAAACCAACGTGGAACAAGAAATAAGGAATAAAATAGCTACCTTAAAGACCCTAAAATAACCGTATACATTAACCACCCAACGTGCTCCTTCAATCCTTAATGCAAGGTCATAACCTTTTACCAAGTCCATTATTATTCAAATACTAAAATACTTATTCATTTAAGATTAAACCTAACATTCACCCCTGAATCTTGACTCGTCTCAAAGCAACCGCGGTTCTTCATCTTGATCAAGTTCGCTTCGTCTTTGTCCTTCCACTTTTGTGCACTCATAAGCCAAGTGTCCAAATTCTCGCAACATCAAAACACCGGAAACCTGCTTTTATCACACCTCGACCCGTACCTCTTCTTCGACCTCTTTCACCTCTACCATAGCTTCTTCCACGACCCCTTCCTTGTCCGCTACTTTCACCATACTTGTGTTCAGCCATCAAGACTTGGCCTTGCTCTTCCTCCTTTTCACCAAGTCCTTTTAGTCTTTCTTCAAACGCTTTGAGTCTTCCAACCGCTTCGTCAAAGAACATCGAGTCTAAATCGAAACATTGTTCAATTGAGGCAACAATTTTAAAAAACGGTTTTGGCATCGAGTTGAGCAATCTTTTTACTAAGTCAACCTCTTCAAGTTCATAACCAAGAGATCTTACCTTCGATGCTATACCATTCAGTTTCGCCACGAAATCATCAACCGCTTCACCCTCCTTCATGCGCATAGTTTCAAGCTCCTTCCTTAAAGTTTCAAGTCTAGCCGTCCTCACCCGATCAACACCCAAAAAATGTCACTCGTTTACGCAAAAAGAACCCATAGACAGAATCGCAAAGCCGTTCATGAACAAGACGGACCAAATCTATTTAGATAGCCATGTCCGCCCCATTACCCATCAGTGCTAGTAATGTACGAAAATTAACGCTTAGCCTAATTAAATTAGCATTAATTAACTTAACGAAC
This sequence comes from Tanacetum coccineum, assembly GCA_026074375.1. Classification (NCBI taxonomy): domain Eukaryota; kingdom Viridiplantae; phylum Streptophyta; class Magnoliopsida; order Asterales; family Asteraceae; genus Tanacetum; species Tanacetum coccineum. Next base: position 4,382 of record BQNB010132509.1, read on the forward strand.
AAACCAGGTCCTATGATATTCTCATTCGAAGCATGATCTGTTGTAGACGATTCAAGACTCTGATTTTAACCAATTCAACCCTAACATGAGGTTGTTTCCCAATTGCACCATCAACTATGTTCGAAACATGAATTGTACTAGAAGTCGAATCCATGGATCACTCGACAAGTGTCGCATGCTCAGCATTCTTATCCTTGTTTACATTACCAGAATCACATACATCATTACAAGTGCTAGGTAAAGCCACATTGCTACTCATAATGACGTTACCAGAATCCATGGTTGTTTGAGCCACGTTCTCGCCCTTCTTTTGTTTCACACCTCTCCCCTAAACTCAAAAATCCCTCTTCATGATCACTACATACATAACACCCTAGATTCCTAGCAATTTCCCCAATACACACTGTACGTTCCAGCTAGTACACCTCTGATCTCACCATACAACACAACTCTGATATGGGAAAACACTTTATGTGTGGAACAGATGTAAAGGACTTTTACAGAGAAATACTACTGGAATTGCTTAATATATTCAACAAAAAGAGAGGCTATAAATAGCCTTACATAGGCTGCAAAGTAGGAGCAGTTAAACCAACGTGGGAACAAGAAATAAGGAATAAAATACTACCTAAAGACCCTAAAGAACCGGTATACTTTTAACCAACCCAACGTGCTCCATGCACATCCTTGAATCAGTCATAACCTTTTACCAAGTCCATTATTATTCAAATACTAAAATACTTATTCATTCAAGATTAAACCTAACACACACTATTCACGATAGCAGCAACAAACCAGAAAACAAAACTACAAGCCAATAAAACCCTAAAAAGATTTTTGCAAAAAGCACTGCACGCGAACAATGGAAGAATTATAGTAGCATCCAAAACAAAACAAGATCGATCAAGGTGAAGCCAGAAAAAATACACCTCCTCCACAGCCAGGAAAGAGTGATCGAGTAAAAGAAACCCTAAAAATAATCGCCAAGGTAGACACATGTGAACTAGAGCATAATGAAAATTATTTAGGGCATAAAAACGTAAACCGATCAATAACTAGTAGAATAATAAAAAAATAAGCACCACAAACGATTAGATAAGGAACAAACCAGTAAGGGTAAAGGCTATTCCAAATCAATAATTGAAACCCTAAAATAAAAACCACACCAAATCCTTAAAGATTTTGCAACAACAATAAACCTGTGCGAAGGTTATGACAGAACACGAATGTTAATCACACTTTTATTATAGATCAATGCAAGAAAAGAAGATTCAGTCGAATGGGTAAGATAAACGATGAGGTAGTTAGACCCGAATTCTGGTTCGATACCAGGTTCAAACGGTTTGGATGGAGCAATTGTCAAACAAAATGAGAAGCTTATTGATTACGGGGCTGCTGGTGGAAAGCAAATGAATGAGGTTCTGTCAATTACATTTAACAAACCGATTGTTAATTCTTCGAGGCCTATTTCGTACGCTAAGTTGTTAAACGGTGAGTCGAGTGGGAAAACCGTTAATTTTCGTACATTGCTTGCACCAGCAAGTAATGGGGTGGCCGTAGCAATCTCAATGGAGTCGGTTCGTGTTGTGCATAAAAAGTTTAGTAATACTGTGTATGGATTCTTTTTGGGTAAACGTATGGCTTATGTGGTTGTTGAGAACTACGTGAAGAATACTTGGAGTAAATTTGGCCACTAAAGTATGTTTTTCTTCACATTCAGTTCTAAAGACGAGATGGATGCTATGGTTGAGAATGACCCTTAGTTATTTCGCAACGTGCCCTTAATTCTGAAAAAGTGGACACAGGATTTAAACATTATAAAGGAGGATGTGTCTAATATGCCTGTTTAGGTGAAGTTTCATGATATCCATATTACCGCGTTCAATGAAGATAGTTTAAGTGCTATTGCAACCAAACTCGACACTCCTCTGATGCTTGACTCTTATACATCAGCTATGTGCACGAATTCTTGAGGTAGGTAGAGCTATGCAAGAGCCATGGTTGAGTTATGAGCTGATGTAGAGTTGAAAGACACTATAGTGGTTGTTATTCCTAAATTCATAGGTGAGGGTTATACTATGAGCACTATTCATGTTGAGTACAAGTGGACACCTCCAAGATGCTCAAGTTATAAGTTTTTTGTTCACATCCGGGATGAATGTCCTAAGAAAATCATCTCAGATGTGTTGAAGAATTTAATGAAGCCTAGACAAGCTATTAGAGGAGTTCAGGTTGGTTCGAAGTGTGGCTCTAAAGTTCAATTTAAGCTAACCGAACAAGTTTATCAACGTGTCTCTAAAAAGAATGGTGCTAGCTCAAGTGGTACCAAGAAGCAAGCTAGATTGACTACACAAAAGGAAATTAATTCTAACCCGTTTGATGCTCTTAATACGGTTGATTTTTTTTATAATGTCCAGTTTTAAATTTATAATGTTACCGACTAACCTATCTAAACTAAATACTTACGAGCAATGTACCCGATCGAATGTAGCTAGTTAAATGCTAAGTACGAGTCGTTCTCAAGGAGTGGGTGAACTTAAAAGTTATTTCTAAGGTTCTACAGCTAAGTTTTGGGGGGTTTCAACCTGAGAGGTTGGCACGATTTTGTAAAGTGTAATGTGGTTGTGATCAAGATGTGGAAATAGTGTCAACGGAATTAATCCTACAATGTCTAGTTAATCCATGTTCACATTAGTGCAATGATTCTGTTTGTTTAAGTTGGTGATACTAATAGATGGTCACGGTTACCTTATCTTATAATGTCTATCCCTTTCCCTTAGGAGACTACCTTAACACATTTTAAACGCACACCAATTAACTTATGTTATAAAGATGATGCAGATGCTCAGAGTAGCTAGGGGAATAGAATGACACTAAGCATTAAGTCCTTCAACTAATCTTTTTAAGATCTATCTAGGTGGATGAAAAGGTTACCTGATTTACTCACCTGCTTACTACGGCTTGGTCCACCTCATTAAAGCACCTATGATGACTTATATCCTTGGTTACTTTCGATCTAACGTAGGTTTGATCCAACTCTAGTCTTAATAGGGGAACTCGGCAATCAGTCTACGGTATGTCGTCACAGACCCTAACTTGTTCCGATAAGGATTATAAAGCAAAAAGGGCGTCAATCTCCTAAACAATATAAACTAGCAATAGACCTAATGGTAATAAACATTTAAAGGAGTTTATTATTCGAGAGAAAAACATAATAAAACTATCTAAGAAGTCATAAACAAATGTGAATCAAGGTAAACATGTAAACAAGCGTGTGCCCGGGACACGAAGGGTCTACCTAAAATCAATGTAATTTTGGTGTCCACTGGCATGTCTAGAATAATAAAGTCAATGGGAAGAAAAAATATGTCTATTTTAATCAACACGTTCTCAACAATCCTTAAAGTCAGTTTTATAGTTTTATCAGCCAATTTAACTTTCAATTTAGTAGAAACTAATTCACCTAATCTTAAACTAGTAAATATGGTGTAAGGCATGACACTTACACTGGCTCATAAATGAGTTAAAGCATTAAAAAATTAAAACGAATCAATTAAACAAGGTAAAGTAAAGCTCCCTGGGTCATTTTCTTTTGTAGGCAATGTGTTCTTGAGCCACGCGAAACACCATTCAATCATCTTTGCCTTATTTTCATCATCAATCCTCGACTTTTTCAACAAGTCCGCCAAATGAGTAGAATATCTCGACGTTCCTTTTAGAGCATCCACATGTGGGACGTTGACTTTTAGCCTGTTCAAGCTAGTCAAGACATCGTCGTCTTGATCAACACTCTTATTTTTCACTACCGGCTAGTGGAAGGTATAGGTGATCGATATGGTGTGACCATGACCTTGGGAATATGCAGTTCCTTTTTCAGCTCTTCGTCATGGGATACCTGTCAAGTCTGCACAGAAAACTAAGAAACAAAAGGAAATAAAGATGATGTAATATTAGTGTTAGGTTCCCTAATAGTAGTAATCGCCTTGACTTGGTCCTGAGGGTTCTTTTAAGTCTAATTAGGCAAAGTGCCCAGGACCCTCTCTTTAACAATCTGTGTGAGCTGACCAGTTTGAATTTCCATCTTTTTTAGTGAAGCTTCATTGATCCTGATCGCAGTTTGTGCACTAGCTTGAGCCCTCTTAATCAAATCGGTATTTTTATTATCCCTCTTAGCAGATTTAGCCATAAACTTATTCAGTGTCTCCCATAAACTCAACGTCTTCTCCTGATATTCCATCTTATTCTCCTCTCACATAATACCCAGGTGCATTAGCTCTATAGCTATTTCTTAGATCAGGCCTTCGATATAAATCTCCATAGTATACCTTTTTAGCTTCCTTAACTTGCTCTTTATTTGAGAAATCCTTAGATAAATAAGGTCCATGGTAAAGCTCACAGCTGACACACAGAAAATGCACCGGCTTAAACAAATCATGTTGGCGGCATTTCATCTTTCATTTTGGTGATAGGCCCTTGAGAATCTAGCATTTGTCTAGTATTTATACCCTTGTAGAAAATAAAAACAACCTGCGTATCAATCAAATCATGTTGGCGGCATTTCAGTAGTAGATCATTAAATCTCTCCCAAGCTCAGCAAAGTATCGCATCAGGTTCTGTTGAAATTGTTGATTTCTTCTATTTTCTTTGATGTCTTTGAAGGTGGGCAGTACTTGGGAGGAAATCAGGTTTTCAGACTACCCCATATGGTGATGCTTCTGGTGCGTATAGTTTTGAGCCATCGACACGCTTTACTAGTAAGTGTGGTTGGAAAGACACGTAGCATGAGTTGGCCTTCATTCACTTCAGGTTTGTGAAATAAGTCGACAATCTCAAGAACTTTGTCGATATGTTTGTCGGTTCCACTAAAGGTGTTCTCACGAAGCTCTTTGAGAAAATGTCCCTTAAGCTCAAAGCGAACCGCATCCCCAAAAGTCTGCCTCACGATTCCTGGACCCGTGTCAACACGAATTTGAGCCATGTACTCTTCAATAGTTTCTTCTCCCACCGTACCTGAAAATTACACAAAATATCAATAAAATATGAATATTAGAAAAACAAACCTAAAATATAAACAGCTATTGTTCACTGTACAATACGCCGTATCCAATTAATTAGTATACGCCGTATTCAGTATGTTATACAGTACACTGTATCGATGAATACGATGCTCGATATGTCAAATCCAATAGAAAGAATACACCATATTAAACCGAATACGAAAGAAAGAACAAAATACAAAAAAATTCAAGAAGAACACACAAAAACAAATAAAAACACGAAAATTTATACTAAAACAAAAATAATACAAGTAAACGTAAAGAAAAACCAAAAGCTAGAACCACTATCCGACAGCGGCGCCTAGAATAAATACTATAGACGAAATTTATAACGTCTAGTTATAAATTTATAATATTACCAACTAACCTATCTAGACTAAATATTAATGAGCAGTGTACCTGATCGAATGTAGCTGGTTAAATGGTAAGTATAGGTCATTCGCAAGGAGTGGGTGAACTTAAAGTTATTTCTAAGGTTCTACAGCTAACTTTTAGGGGGTTTTAACCTGAGAGGTTGGCATGATTTTGTATTTATACTAATTACTAAATTAAACTAATAAAGCAAGTAAGTGTAATGTGGTTGTGATCAAGATATGAAAATAGTATCTCTGAATTTGAAACGTCCCTTTCCCGACTCTTGATTTTCACCAAAAATTAAACTTTTTATTCAAACGCTTAACCTTGTGTCACTCTTTTATATAATAAAAAAAATTAATTACCATTCACTTTTTGAAAGTATTACTAAATGAAACTAGACTCAATTATCTTCGAAACGGCGGGTGGCACACCTTCTAACTTCTTACGGTTTGGTTTTTACGACTAAAACAAGAATGATCAGAAACTGCAGACTTGGATACGCCGTATCCACCATAAACCTTCAATACGCCATATCCAATACTTGGATACGCCGTATTGAACCACCAGACCCAGAACCTGCAGAAACATGTGCAGAAAACCCCTTTTTGACCCAAAACTCGACTTCCTTAACCCGAAACGACCTGAAACTTTCCAGAAACCATTAACATACATAAAACATCATTTTTATAAACAATCATGGTCTACATGACCCATAACCATGTACTTCACGGGGTTTACCAAACACCCGTTTCGACCCTTTTACATACAACTTTTGACCCATTTGCATATAAGTTCATACAAGACTACAACAAAAGGCCTTGACACTTAACAATAACATTCACAAACCATTTTATGTCACTTGGGGGTTCAACATCGATTCGAGCTCGGTATCTATACTAAGCTCCTAAGTGCATTCTAATACTTCTATTCCTTGCTTCCGAATCTTAACCTTTTACCAATTGCTTTATCTTCTTCGCAAGTACCTACAAAACATTAATCAACTAAACCGTAAGCATTACGCTTAGTAAGTAAACGGCAATAACATGATGTTATATATCATGAATCACATAAGCATCATTCACAATCACTTGCACATAACGCATAATCCAATTATCATTCAAACACTCAATTAGTCTTAACATACCTTAGATTGGTCACAATTAGCTTAACCACAACCTTGGCTAGTTTGCCAACTAGCACTTAGTTAATCCTTAATCCAATCATCATAAGTCAAAGCCTCCTAAACCTTTATTATCACATTCCACATAACACATATATGATACAATCAACATAATCTCATATTAGAACCGATTTACTTACCTTGAATCCAAGCTAAGCACACCATGAACATCATCATCATCAAAACCTATTTTCACATAAAGAACCATATCAATAACAAGGGTTTACACAACCCATAATTTACCCACTTCCTATCCTTAATCTTCATATGATCATATCTTGATCATATGATGAAGACTTCCAATTACTTTACATTAAAATCACTAATTAACCTTAACCCATAATCATAAACACCTTAATTCTTACTTTAGAAACATAATTACCCAAAACCCCAATTTGGGTGTTTGAACCCTAACCTTAATTCTTCAATTAACTTATAATTAGAGGTTACTTACTTGAAGGAATGATTTAGCTAGACTTATCTCTTGAATTGGAACCTTCCAACGCCATTACATGATCATCACTAGTCCTGTGTTCTTCACTCCTTTTTCTTTCTTTTGGTTCGACACAGACCCAACAAAAGAAACATAAGAAGTGTGGAATGATATGGAATGTCTGGGAAGTATCCAGATATTTGGTGGGTGGAAGTTTACCACTTTGGCAACTATGGTCCCTCAAGTCCTATTTTCTCTTATTTTGGCCGACTTAACAAATACGTCGTATCAATTCCCATGGATACGCCGTATTCATGCTAGATTACTAATAATCCATATTCATTTAACCAGATATGCCATATCCACATCTTACTTTAATACGCCGTATTCAACCTTACCAATACGCTGTATTGGTTCTGCCAGACAGATGCTTAAGTCTCTTGGCACATTTAGACTATTAAAGTCATAGTCAAATTTATCTAATGGCCTTTTCGTAATTAAATACTTAAAACCCAGTTTTGAGGTGTTACAAAATTAATCCTACAATGTCTAGTTAATCCTTGTTCTCATTAGTGCAATGATTTTGGTCGTTTAAGTTGATGATACTAATAGTAATAGGGCCTAGATTATCACAAATGCCGTATCTTATCATGTCTACCCATTTCCCTTAGGAGACTACCTCGACACATGTTATACCTACACCGATGAACTTATGTTATAAAGCTGATGTAGATGCTTAGAGTAGCTAGGGGATTAGAATTACACTAATCATTAAGTCCTTCAACTATTGTTATTACGATCTATCTTGGTGAATGTAAAGGTTACCCGAATGACTCACCTTCTAACTATGGCTTGGTCCACCTTTAATAAGCACCAATACTAACTTATATGCCTTAGTTACTTTCGGTCTAACCTAGGGTTTGGTCCGCCTCTAGTCTTAATAGGGGAATTTGGCACTCGGTCTACGTAATGTCATCACCAAACCTAACCTAGATAAGGATTATAAAGCAAAGAATGCGTTAATCTCTTAACCAATATAATCTAGCAATAGACCTAATGGTAATAAGCATATAAACGAGTATATTATTTGAGCGATAAACATAACAAAACTATCCAAGAAGTCATAAACAAACAAGAATCGAGGCAAACATGTAAACTAAATCGACATTGTATTCATAAAACGGCTAACACCAAAGGTGTTAGACCATAATTTCAGTAGCAAAATCAGTAGTTATAATCAGTAAATTGATAGACAAAAACATGATGAAATCGAAAATACAAACCGAATAATTAACTACAAATAAATGATATGAACTACGTTGCCCTACTTGATCTTGATTATAGATGGTGTTTCTGATCTTCCTTGGTCATTCCAGGGTTCTGTTCTAATGCGGTCATCGTAAGGGACTTCTGATAGGTAAGACTCAAGGATTGTTATCATTTTCTAGAGGAATAGGTTGTGAAGGTTTGATCACGGTCTAATAGAATTCTAGGGGTTGAGAGAAGATTATTTTTGTATTTTTATATTTATAAAAAAGCAGTAAAATCATATGTTTGAGAGGTTTGGTTGGTTTTAGCTATTAAACTAAATAATAAACTACGCTAATGGTGATAACAATATAATAAAAAGATTGTATTCATTTAATCATGTATTACTCCCTAGATTGCTTCTCCTAGTGCTGTTGCTTTGTCACACTTGTAATGATCTATGTAATTATTTCCTAAGTCATGAACAGATTACACGAACCCGCTGTCTATTTAATATTCCTTTGAGGCAAAACACAAAGTAAGGTAGTATAAACACTATTACCCGGCCCATAAGAGTATATTAAATGCATTTGAAATATATTAAAAGTTGATCAACCATATTAAGGGTAAAGTAGTATGAAGACTGTTACCGTTGATATCCTTTCTACACAATCATGTTTCCTAAGACATATCAACAGCGATATAGACAAAAGCTGGTTTTCTAAAGCCTAACATGCATATTCATCACAAGAAACAACATCAATAAGATCTACATTCTAGGTTTCATACAATCATAAATTAATATAATAAGGAGTTTAGCCAAGCATGTTAAAGGTAAAGCAAGAACAATAAAGAATCAAACAACAAGACATATTGAATGATTAAGATAGTCTTACTTGATTAAAACATGAATTGAAGGAGTTACAATAGGGTTTTAAAGCCCTAAAATCGTCCTAATAAGCTGCCAAACGAACTAGGGTTTGTCTACTTTTTTTCACTCTAAAGTTACACACATAAAACCCTAATTTCGGGTTTGTATATATAGAAAAATCGCTGCGACGGTGTCGCATTTTTATCGTGACACTATCGTAAAGTAGAATATTCTAGATCTTGGGTTGGGTCGTGCGAGCTGACGTCGTCATGCTTTCTTGTGACACCGTCATTGGATGAATTGTGACGGTGTCACGTGTATCTTGTGACGCCGTCTCCAGCCACTGAGAACATAATCTTGAGAAATGTTGGTGTAGGTCTGTAGTCTTGTCCGTTTCTTCTCTAAATGAGCCCAAGTCACGTGTATTTCCTCCAAATGCCTTCCAAATGCTAAATACCTGAAAAGGAACGATTAAGTACCTATTTTGGGCATAAATGCACGATTTAGGGGGTTAAATGACCTCGAAAAAGTATATAAAATGACACCTCATCATGGTCCTAGGAGAATGTCCTCTGAAATCCTGAGCAAATGTCTCTATTTATAGGCTTCTATTCAGATTTATGATACGACGTATCGTATTAAGTAGATACACCGTATTGTGATGTATTCGTAATGGCCACGTATATTTCATATATTGATAAGTCAACGTTGACCCTTGCCTTCAATACCTGTATCGTACCTTTGGTGTTGATACAGGTATCTCTTCGATACGATAGGCCAACTCTTCAGTTAGGGCATCGAAATGTTGTATCCATAAATGGTGATACGACGTATCCTCTTGAATACAGGCTCTTCCTTGGCCTATTTGGAGCAGCTTAATACGTCGTATCACTATATACAAATTCCTTTATTTTTTTTGGTAAAAGGTTTCCCCGGTAAATTTTATTACGCCAAAAAACATTTAAGTATAAAGGATGAGGGTGAGTCCCACATCTTCGCCCGTTACATAGGCAAAACTACTTCCTTAAAGGAAGGTACACAAAATAACTAGACAAGAAACAAGAATCTATTGCTTCTTGCGGCCTTGAACTCGGATATCCAGCTTATCGCATGTAGTTAGAATCTTTTTAGAGAGATCATGGCCTTCATACATATCATCATCGTACGGGTCTTCGTCATAGTCACCATTACCATACGAATCCCTCTATTGTTCTAGCAAACTTTGAGTGCCAAATCTAGTTCTTTCTGAAGCCAAATCACGAGCCATATCATTATCAACGGATGCAACCTCATCTTCAATATCAGAATCCGGATACTTTACCTTTTTCAGAGGATTACCAGCTTTATCCACAAGAATACCTTGTCCAACAATAACTAAATTTTTCAAACTTCCCCAATTTTATCCCAATAGTAGTATACCAATAATTCTGGCAATCGCTCTAAAATGGCATGGTTTTTTGTGTCCTCGATCCAGAATTACTCTATAAAACTTAAATATTTATAGTAAGCAATTAAGTGCCAATATCTAAACATAATTATTGCAATTGATCAATATAAAGGGAATAAATGATCACTAAAATGTGTGCTTATTTAATCACATTAACGATTGAAAACAATGATGAGCTGGGTACGAATGGGAGGAATTCAAAGTTGGCTGAGAAGGGCGCCAATTCTTACATGGTTTCTTCTGCTCACGACACTTAATCCGAGGCATTTGGTAGTTCATATACTACCCTTATAGGATGAAGGATTAATGACCTAGAAAGACAAACGTTGGATGGGAAAGTTGTGCTTGTGGATGCTGATGGGAAGCTGTTAAAAAGGGTTAATGATCAGGTCAATGCGGATGATGATAGTGAAGTGGACGAGGTGTTCAATGAAACTACAAGCTTTATGGCATCAACGAGTTCCACAGTTCACAAAGGCTCTAAAAGTGGTAGTTGTGTGGTAAATAAGAACTTGTATGATAAATGTAAAGAGACTTATAATGAAGACCCGTACGATGGTGTTGACTTTGATGACTATGGTTTGACTGATGCTCATATGAAGTTTGCTAATACTTTTGATTGAGTCTTCGTGGTCAACTTAAATAAGGTATGTAGGTTTCATAACTTTGACATGTTATTCTCGTGATATGTTAGGTTTAAAGCACAATTGGTGCGTTTGTTTCGCCTGAGTTTGGGGTGAGATGTGAGATTCAGCTACATCTTTTGTACTTAATTGTTTTTTAGAACAATAATATTTACTAGGGAAACCCTTTACCAAAAAAAGCTTGCATGTCTGTTATATTTGGTTTTCTACTGACGATTTAGCGTCTATTGTGGTCATTCTGACATATACCGAAGTTGGAAAGTATTTAAAACCTATACTGTAATATTGTTGATCAAGTTTCAAATTCTTATTATGTAGTAGTTGAAATGGAAATGAGTACCGTGGAATCTTTAAAGTTTGATCTGAGCAACATTGAAACGGCCACAAAAAATTTCTTTGATGATAACAAGATTGGTGAAGGAGGGTTTGGTCCGGTGTATAAGGTATGTGATGTGTGATTTGCAGCACATATATCTTAAAGGGCAAATAGCTTAGAAATGTAGTAAACTTCCACCTTTTTGTAATTCTGTGTAACTTTTTTTTATTAAATCACCAAACTTTTGAATTTCGTCTATTATATGTATTTTGTTCACATGTAATGACGAATTTACCCTTCACGGTTAACAGGTTTTTTTGAAATCATTTTGATAAAATGGTCACCCTTTACATACAATAGGCAAAATTCAAAAGTTTGGTAATTTAATAGAAAAAAAGAAGGCTACACATAATTACAAAAAGGTGAAAGTTTACTACATTTTTAAACAATTTGCCCTATCTTAAAACATCAATTCTATGTTATGAATAAATATGATTTTAAATTTTGATGAAAAATGTCTAACTAACGAGATGGTAGGAGACCCGCGCGTTGCGGCGGGGGAAAATTTAAAGCTATAAAGATGTAAATCCATGGGAATTCTTACCTAGTAAATCCGAGAATTAAAAATCATGGTGTGAAACCAAAATTATAACTTGCATTATCGAAATGGAAAATTTTCATGGAAATTATAAGAAATATCCGAAACTTGCAAATCACTTCTCTATACTGATCTACATAGCCATTCTATTAATTTTCCTCCTTTGGTATTTGAAGTGTGGTCTAAGCCATTCTACATAACCATCAGAACCAACCTGCCATTTAGTTGTGCCTAAAGCCATTTGAAGCTCCTTAAAAAGTTAATGCGAATCAACAAATTTAAGACCCTTTCTTTTTTCTGACCCATGTCCCGCAAGCCGACTCCATCCTAGAAAACCAAAAAAACAGAAAATCAAAAAGCAACATCAACGAACTTGGGATAAGTCGACAATAATTCATACCGATATATGATTAGAAAATTGATAATCTAATCAACCTTCGCTTCCTTATACTCCTTATTGGTCAAGTCTGTAGGAAATGAAACATATTTGTTAATTAATAAAACTTGTTTTCTCTTGCTTTACCATGCTTTGGCGGGATTGAGTATGTTGTTTTTGTTGTTGTTGTGTTTGTTTTCTCTTGCTTGCGCAAATGTTTTCACTCGTATAGCGGATTGGCCAAATTCTAAGATACACACATATAAGCAACAATAGTCTCAACATCAAATTCGAAGAATAATTTATAGCAATATACATAATCCCATAGTCAAAATCAGTGTATGTTGTTACCTGCTCCATAAGGTATGAAGTAGTTAGCATGAGCAGTTTTGTTTAAAAAATGTGTTTGGTAACGTAGCTGTAAGCTGTAATTAGAAAGTTTAAAATTACGAAAAAGGCATATAACCCAATTAAAGAAATTATAAATTTAATATTCGAGGGTATAAATGTCATTTTAGAACAAACGGCTAGGAGCAGTTTTGAAATGCTTGTTCAAAAAGCATTTGAGATTGGAGCGGTTAAACAATATTCAAATGCTTATTGAGGTGTTGCCAAACAAGCTTTTCATCTAAAATGCTTACCGCTTGCCGCTCCTAAACGCTCAAAAACGCTTCCGCCGCAGACCCTTGACTTCCATCTTCACTCTCCTCGACTGTCTGCCACGTCAGTACAAAACCCTAAATTCCCCAAAACCACCAAATTCCAACTTAATTAGACATTAATTAAAAAAAGAAAAAGAAAACAAATCAAAATTCAAAAGTCCAATTTACTATTAAAATTAATAGCACGAAATAGAAATCATACCATACACATACATACCCAAACGAAATAACAAACGCATATGTAATTCATAGTAACAAATAAAAAACTTAATCCAAAAATCAGGCCGACTATAACCTCCCTAAAATTGTTTTTTAAAGTATAATCAAAATCAATTTTTTTCCCAAAAATTCAAAACAGATTTTATAAAACCAGCAAAGGATTGATGACAATATCATCTATAATTTGTGTACAATCCTTTTAAAGAAACTTGTTACATGAGATCAAAAGGAGAATGGTCGGGGGAAGATAATGAGGCGGTGGCATTTGATTCACACGAGTTATCTAGAAACAAAGTCACAACAACAACAACAAAAAAACATGGAAGCCCAAGATACGGGCCCAACCAAAGAACCCACTGAAAAGGAATCCAGTCCATTGCTATTTTGTCGCCTTCCTTCACGAGAGGATTAGTATATAGTTAAATTAAATTAAATTAAATATCGAATTGGTTTGCAGGGTGTTCTAGCCAATGGAACGGAAATCGCTGTAAAGAGATTATCAAAATCATCTGGACAAGGTTCACACGAGTTTGTTACTGAAGTAACTTTGATGGCAAAGCTCCAACATAGAAATCTTGTGAGACTTCTAGGCTTTTGCCTTGAAGATGAAGAAAGAATACTAATTTAAGAATACGTACCCAATAGAAGTCTTGACCACTTTCTATTTGGTATGTCAAAACAAATAAACACATTAAGAATACATAAAATGCTCATTAATTGTACGAACTTGGTTACTAAATCTGATGTGGATTTTACGAATGTGGATATTCACTACAACAAAAATGAGGTTTGGGGTCGAGAAAAAATTAGGGTCGACATAGTCG
>BQNB010132510.1:846-18613 GCA_026074375.1 Tanacetum coccineum
TCTTTAATATATAAAGAGAGGACAAAGAAGCTTCATGACTCTAAGATTAAAACCGCATTTTCAATGTTGGTGATTGAGTTTTACTCTTCAATTCACGTCTAAAGATATTCTTGAGAAAGCTTTAAACCCATTGGTTGGGACCTTTCACCATCACCCAAGTTTTTCCATATGGAACCGTCAAGTTATCTCAACCAGATGGTCCAAACTATAAGGTGAATGGTCATCGTGTGAAGCATTACTTTGGAGGAGACATACCATCGAAGGTAGTCCCGGATCTCCAAACCATCCCCATGGACAACTAAATGCGGGGATCGAGTCAAGATTAGTCACTCTTTAATAAACAAGCACTTCGTGGGAGGCAACCCATGCTTATCCTTCTATCTTCTTTCTATTTTCTAATAAGTGTGATATGAGAGAGCTCGCCTCTTCCTTTCTTGTATTGTTGGTTTGTGTTGTATTGTCCAGGATGTCTCGGATTTTGAAGACTCTCGTGCTCATGATTTTGTCCATTCATACACTCGAGCTTCATATCCTCATCTTCATTTAGGGAATCCAATATCCAAATCTTATCGACTAACGTTTATCTTTAGCATAATTAATAAACGGCTTTAGATTTGCGTAGAGACCCTGCCTAAAACATTGAGGACAATGTTTCGTTCTAGTATGGGGGAATCTATCGATTTGATTATACATGTGACCGTTGTTCTCACGTAACCCGTTTTTCTACCAAAAATATGTAATTTATGTGAAAATTTAAAAATTTAAAAATTTTTGTGCATGATAAAGTGAAAAAAGTGATAAATATTAGAATAAAGTGATGAAATAAGTGTTTTGACACAAATAAAGATGAGAACGAGAAATAAATTTTGATCCAACCAGTTTTATACCTTAGCTTTTTTCTTAACATATTTAAATTGAGTTTGTTGCTAGTCTTATGTAGGCTTATCCATTATGCCAGACTCAATTTATTAGAATAAGATTGTTGCCAGTCTATGTGACTTGTTAAAGTGTCGATCTTAATTTGTTAGGCTAAGCATTTGCTAGTCTCTTTCTTAGAGATTTTAAATTGCGAAGAACAAGAAATGATAGAGTCGAGTATAAGTCATGATATTAAGCGTGGAATAGTTGGTTTTCTTTAGAGCTTATAAGTATTAATTGTGGCTTTTTCTCCCATTAGTTTGTTTCACTTTTATATTACTAATGTTTAATAAATAAGGTTGTTCGGTTCAATTTAATTTTTAGTAACTTTTCACTAACTTGAAAGACGATGCCAATAAAATAGTGTACACATCAGATTTGGAATTTTGTCATACTATATATCACATATTATAGATTGCTTACTACACCTTAAAGCGCCTTAGGGAATATGTGTAATGGAGAGTTAACATGGAAGATTACTAAGCCTTCTAAAAGACCTAAGGTATAAGGCGTAAGTGATTAAATTGTTCAATGCTTAAAGAGCCTAAGGGTATATGGCATGATGATTGAATCATTGTTTAATAAATTGATTTGTTTTTTACCTAAAGAGCCTTAAGGTATATGGTGTAAAATTAAATCTTATGTCTTAAAGAGCCTTAGGGTATATGACGTAAATCAAGTTAAATAAATAAGTAGCCTAATAAAAGTCAAATTTCGTTCACCTTGGTGTGGACCTCATCGGTTTTCAAGGATAGGGATAGAAGCTAATTTTTATCTTTAACCGTCCCGCTTTATTTTTGAATTTAATAAATATCGAAATAAGTCTTAAAGAGCCTTCGGGTATATGACAAAAATAAAATCTTGAGATACAAAATTAAGAATAAGGGAGAAAAAGTAATACACAATTAGTATTTATGAGTAGTGTTAGTATCATGATTTGTATTTGATAATGATCTTGTTTTTAAGCTTAGTATGGAGAAGTGAAAGTTGGGGACGATGAATTTATTTTGCTTGTTCCATGATCCTAAGTATTATCGAAGAATAATGAAAGCACAAAGTTATGAAGTGTTGAAGTATGAAAAGTTATGAAAAAAGCAAAAAAAAATAGAAAAATGTTGAAAATGGAAAAACGGGGCTTTTCAGAGCTAATGTTTCTTTAATCCCTTAAGATGAATACTTAACTACTTTTCGAGGTAATTAATCAAGGGGGATTAAGAGTCTTAGTTTTCTAAAAGAGTTATTTATAATATTGCGTGAGGACACGGCAATACCTTAGTATGGAGGAATTTGGTATGTGCTATTTTACACATACCATTTACTATGAAAAACGACCCCAAATGACCAAAAACATAATGAAAAATGCATATATATGTTTGTTTTTGTGTTTGTAAATGTGCAGGTAACGGATATATCAAAAAGGATAAAAAACGAAGCAAAATAGACAAAACCGAGCACGAGAATGGAAAAAGTGCAAGAAATCAAAGCCGAAGGCGAATTTATCTTAAAACAAATCCCATTAAACCTTTAACCTAAAAGAAACCCTAAAACAATTGCATCGTTAGTCCTTATAGCATTACACCATTAGTCCTTAACTTAACAACACCCTTATAAATCCCTTAACTCCCGTTAGTCCCATAAAACCCTTTCAAACCACTTGGCCCATATTCATACAACCGAGCCCAATTCCCTTTCATATAAAAACAGCCCAAGTCAACAACTCGGTCAAACAACGAAATAGAAAAGAAAAGGGGCGGGAAAATCCGTTTCACTGTTCACCCTTCGTCCCAATTTTACCCTGCACCCAAATTAACCCCACTTAAATGAAAATTAACCTTTCTAGAAGCTTATGACGCACGCAATAACGCCTTTAGGAGCCACGCTGGCATTCCCAAGGCCAATCATTGGCTAATCATGCGTGGAGGTCTATCAACGGCTAAGATTAATTGATTGGAAAGCGGTTATGGATTAAGGGCTGAGATTTGAAGCAAGGGGAGCGTCTCAAGAGGCTAGAAGGTTCCTCAGCCTCCTATAAATAGAGCTGGATCACACACAGTAGAGCATCTAGGGTAGTTTTAGCTTATTTAGTATAATTTAGCTTATTGTATCATTTTTAGTTTTAATGTTTTTAAATTTGATGTAACTTTCCTTTTTTCTTCAAGCTTGTAATCAGTTTAAGATAAATAAAAAGCTCAGTTTTATAATTGTTATGTTCATTATGTTTATACACTTTATAAGCACTATGGTTTAAAGAAGCTCTCTTATACTCTATTAAACTGAATAAGCTTTCCTAATTACTAATAAGCTAGCTATATACTTAGTTAAGTTCTCAAAGCTTAACTGAGCTTAATATCACTTGAACTCTCCCCTAAAAATACCTCAGCTTATTAAGGATGATGAACTAGACTTGGATGGGTTCATGGACAACACCAGTTTGTTCTAAACAAGCTGGAGCTTTGTATTGTAGCTCCTCGAGTATTTAGCCTTGTTTAAGCAAAGGCAATTATGAGTTTTCCTTTATTTTATAGCTTGTTTACAATGTCATCTTATTCTAGTTTATGTTTGCTTATTTTTGTTTAAACTTGCTTATTACTGCTTATTATTACAGTTTGATGCTTATTTAGTTCAATTGTTAGTTTAAATCTTAGTTTGCAAATATTTGATATAAAACAGTTGAAAAATCCATAAAAAATTAGCATAATCTGTTGTCTTATTGTTTTAGCTTATCTAATTGATGAAAGTTACTTAATAAGTCTTATATAAGGTTGTTATTATCTAGTCTTATTGATTTAAGTGTTAGATCTTAGTTTTATAAGCTTATAATGGACTTAAAATTGATTAAGGGGAGTCTAAACATAAGTTAGGACTGCTAGAAGGCTTTTAACCTTTTGATCAAATTTGATAATCTATTTAGAGGTTATAAGATCAAGGTTTATGCATTAAAGTTGGTAGATCTATTTTGACAGTTTTTGTGCTCGGGATGTGAGAAACTGTGGCGAATAGGTCAAGTTTTGTGCTATTGCTAAGATTTTTTATACTAGTTTGCTTTAAAAGTCATTAGGTGTTCGATTTTAGTGCATATAAATCACTAGAGTAATAGTGTTGATTGTTGCATTCTGATTGTGCATTTCTGGTTCTAGGGGTCAACTGCAATCAGCAAAAAAAACAGCCAAAAGGCCATTTTTAATCTCAAAATTAAGGTAGCTTTAGTAGAAATTAGCTTTTGAAATTTAGTTTACACTTAGTTCATAGGCCAATCTAGATAGATTAGGGCTTATTTTAAGTTTTAAAGCTTATTTACACATCTGTTTTTAAGGCTGCAGTTTAGTCTTTGTTTTTTTTATAAAATTTGCTAAAAACCAAAAAAAAGTAGTTAGACTGCATAAGCAGCCATTTCAAGTAGCATTTTCATAGCTTAAATGGATTTCAAAATGATTTTCAATTGCTGATTTAGATAGTTTGTAGGACAAGCTTTTTAGTGGTATAATCCATTAAGCCATAAGGTTCTATTTCCTTGCTTAAAAAGAAGTTCAAAGTTGCCTTGTTATCTGTTTGGTAAACAGTTTTGACCCAAAAGTGCTTATTAGCTTTTCTCAGCTTTTGGCTTATTGGTTTTGCTTAAGTTGTGTTCATTCTTGCTTTTTAGGTTAGTTTAAAGATGTTAGAAGCTTAATTGGTTCAGGCTTGAGCTTATTCAAGCTTAAAAGTTCTTTTAGTTAAAATAAAAGCTTAAAAACTTCTAAGTCTTAACTGTCACTTTTAAGGGCTTATTATCTAGCTTTTTATTAAGTTTCTTAAAAAGTTTCTGTAGTAAAAATAGCTTAGAATAAGCTATTTAATAGGTTTGTGCAAAAAGTTTTCAAAAATAAAAACATATAAGGGTATAGGGAAGTCAAGGGTGAGCAAGACTCGAACCCCTGACCTCAACCTTAACCCTTATACGTTTTAACACTCTCCCCCACAAACCAACTGCTCCCTTGGGACTTTTACGTCCAAGGTTGCATACAAATAATATTTAACACCATTTTAGTTCTCTTTGGTATTAAGCACTTCGAGTGCTTATTCGACTTTTCCTGGCTTATTCGTTTAGGCTTATTTTGAGCTTATAATTTTCCTGCATTCCTTTCATTGTTAGCAACTTTTAGGTTTTTTCTAGGATTGTTTAGTATTTTTCTTTCATTTTATTAGTTTAAAAACTTTAAAAAATCATAAAAAATTAAATAAAAATTAAAAAAATAAAATTCTTTTTTTGAAAATTTTCTTTTATCAGTTAGAAGGTTTAGAATTTAAATTTGCGTTCGTAGGGCTTAAATTTTTCATACTTGCTTATTCGTCGCGTTTTTATTATTCCCGTTAGTGTTTTCATGTTAAATTTCTTAATTGCTAGGTTGTTTATTCTTCTTTGTGTGCTTTATGTGTTTTTATGTGTAGAAATAGGAAAACAAATCAAATCTTTGAATTATTCATTGCTCTGATCACAAAAATAAACGAATTGTCTATTCACACTTCATCGAGGGACAAACGATCCCCTGGGAGGTTTTAGGAATTGCTTTGGTCAAAAGCAATTCTTTTAAATCTTTTAGAATATGTATACTACTATACTATAATTGTATTTGCCTCTTAATTACACATACTTGTTTGTGTGTGTGGTTTGGAGCGGATCATTGATCTATGAAGTAACGCTCCCAAACCCATATTCCGTTGCGACCTATTTTGGGGGTGTTACATTAAAAGATAGCAAGCTAAAAGATGAAGCTTTAAGAAATAAAGCTATCATGGAAGGATTAATCAATGACGATGTTGAATCGAATAATGAAGGTTAGAAAAGTTAGGAAAACTTTGAAAATACAAACGGTGATCGTTATGAAAGGGGATATAAGAATAATTAAAAAGATGAAGAAAGATGTGAATTATTTGATTATACAACTCAAGAATTATCAGTTTGCACTGTGAGAAGATTTGAGATGATCAAGTATTCATTCGGACAAGACGAAGAGTATGTTGCTGTTAAAGGAGATGAATATGAAGATTTGACGGAGTCATGCGTAGATGTTGTTAGAGGCCTACGAAGAAGAAATCTTTCCATTATGGTATGAAGGTTGGATGTAACAAGAGCTGAGTAAAAAGATGGATGGAAAAAAAAGTCTAACTTAAAGGATCTAGCTAAGAAACAGTGCTTCTGCAGGGACAACCCGGATTGTTATTTAATTTTATCGAGTCTGTCTTTCCAGAGATCAATACGGCGTATCCGATCCATACCATACGGCGTATTGAATGTCTGGACGTTATCAGTCCTTTATTTTTACGCACTTTAAACTTTATTGTCAGTTTTGTCAATACGGCGTATTCATGCACATGATACGGCGTATTCAACAGACTGACCCGTATTTAGATACTTTTTATAGGTTTTTATATGGCGTATTCCAGTTTATGGATACGGCATATTGGTTTCCTGTATAGTTTATTTAGCTTATTCAAATTAACCATAGATACCCGAGGATTTTACATGTTTTTCCTATATTTTGCACAGGACCTCACTTAAAAGAAATCAAAGTTGGTGAAGTATCTACAATCTGGAAATCTGGAAGTGTTAGAGTCTTGAAACTTCAAGACGGTTGTTCAACACACAATCTTGCTCATAAACTCAACTTGGAGAATCTACCGAGCAAAATATCATGGGAGTTTCTCATTCTAATTCTTTTTAATTCCTTTTTTTAATGTTTTATCTATACAACGACGACGTTGTATAATTCAAGTGGGGCTGTGGAATTAGAATGTATACTTGTCCTATTTTTCACATAAAATGCTTAAATTATGCTCAAATTTAAAGAAATTTCAAGCATACATTTGTGAAATTACTTGTTACATAACCCACACATAATAACCCTTATTAGATATCGTAAGGATTTAACCTTATCTGTTTCTAAATGTTTACATAAATTCCACAAAATATCAGTGTGCCGGTGATGTTGTAGACTTTAGAACTTGGCTTGGTATATCTATTCGAGACCACAATAATGCGTACTATGGATTTAGATGGAGTATCTTGTTTAAATTGGTAAATTTCTAGGATTAAACCCAAAAAGCCTTTATATGTTGTTTTATTAACTAACTACACTGGTTAGTTAAATCCCCGTATAAACCCTTTGTTTACTCTCATCTTAAGAGTAAGATACCCCTAGAAAAACCAATAGAGTCAATCCTTTAGGAATTACACCAACTGTTTATTTCGTTACACCTTTACACCTTAGCCTACCCTGTTAGATTAAGTCCATTTATCAGTTGCAAGTTGCTTAAAGTGTAAAGTATGTATTTCTTTAGTCTTGTGTGTCAATTTTCTATCCTTGGTACGGTTGGGAAGAAATTTGCACATTGCAAATAGGAATGTATAAAGTAGTCAAAACTCATGTATTTTTACTACCAACACAATTATTGGTACGTTTGAAGAATGAAGAATTATCGAAAGAATTATTCGGAGTTATTATGATTGTGAAGATGGTGAAATTACACCGAGTTTTGTAATTAGTATAAAAAAACAAAAAAATTAGAAAATCGCAATAAAAAGAAGAGGAAAGTTTGAAGATAATCGTTTCACAAGAGCTTAGACCGAAGAAATTATATGAAGGATCGATTATTCATTGATACATCTATAAGTCAACGATGTAAAGTTTTGTATAAAGTGGTAGATATCGCCACTTTTCGTGTAAAAGTATGTGATTTTTTGTATAAAGTGGGATGATTGTGAAGTTGACCGTTACGGGAACGCCAACTCAGGTTGTTGTTTTTGATCTATGATCAAGAAGTGTGTAAATAATTGTGTCTTTTTCATGGTAACGGTCAAGAAAAAGTGTCTAGCAACTTGTATTTTGGACCTAGTATATTTGTTTCATAATTTTTATTTGACAATAATTTATTTCCCTTTCCTAATCATTAACCATGGATTTTACGCGAATGAGGATCTGATCAAACATGCATGTCTATTTCGTCGTTACGGCCATGTATGCATGATTCACCTGCCTTGTTAGTTTATTACTATTGGTGAAAGTTAGAAGATCCCTACCATATATCATTCTTCATCCTAACCCTTGGTTAAACTCGAATGAGGATGTGATCGAACACACATGTCTATACCGTCGTTACAGCCATGTATGTATGCTTCAGCGGCCTTGTTGGTGTGGTACTTTTGGTGAATGATTGTAGAATGATCAACCCTAAGCCTTATTATAAAACCCCATTTTACCTTTATAAACTTGTTACTCCTTAGCTCTAGTGGTGGAGATGTGTATCCTTGCCAAGCCTATGATAGAATATCGTCACGGCCGGAAGTAATTGAGAGTATTAGTTAATGTTACACATGATTAGTTAAGTGATTGAGTGTTTTCTGTCTTCCTATTTCGTAAGGTGTTTGGTTGTGTACTTGTGATAGATCATTTTCATAAACTTCTAAAGGCTACTTGAGGAAAAGTATGATTTAAGTAGGGGGGATATTTAATGACATCAAATAATGTCACTTTTATATCATTATTTATCCTATGTAATTAACCCATTTTATATAATTATTGCAAAGAATTGTTACTTAATCGTTTGTATTTGAGAATTGTAGTAATTATAGAGTACTAGGTGAAAGTTAACTAAAAGGCACGCATTTTGGAGCTTAAACGAAGATATTTAAATATTATAGTTTTGAAAACCAATACGCCATATCCATCAAGGAAGAAACGGTGTATCTGTGCCTACACTTCACCAAAGACCACGAAGGAAACAAGATCCAATACGCCGTATCCAGGAAGACCAGTACGCCGTATTCAAGCTATAAGGAAATAAAATATTCTAGAAGATATCAAACATGGTCCCTACTCCAAGAAATCCCCAATAAGTCGTATCAAATACTTTTGATACGCCGTATCGACCTTTTTCAGACCTTATAAATAGAAAACTCAAAAACGAGTTTTATGTGTGCTAAATCATGTTCTCGATACCTAAACAACAAAAGTAGATTTTCGGAGGAGAAAAAGTGCAGAAGAGGTCGAGCAACGTAATCAATTCCATAGGAGACAACGTGTAATTTCTTATACTCTTGTAATTGTTCAGTTTTTGGTATCATTCATTAACTTAGTTAGTTTACCTTGGCTAAATCATTACTTTTGTATTAATTATGACGTTTGAAGGCTAATACCTTCGGGTATTATCTATTATTATAAAGATCTTAATGTTTGGTTCATTTATCTCGATTTCTTAATTTATCATTGATTGCTTGTTTATGTTTATCATCATACTTGTTTACTTGCTTTTGTATGCGACCTATCATTCAACTAGATCTAGTGATACGGACCAGGTAATCTAGATGTCGGGATAGCTCTCCATATAGTGATTTATACATCTAGACCAATAGGATCACAAATAACAACCTATCTTTGCCTTTTGATTGTGAGCTTAGTTGGACCAGCAGGTGACCTCGGGATCAACGAGTACGTTCTTAATTAATTGGTAAAGAGTTGGTTAGTGGACTACTAGTGTATGAATTGCCATTAAGCAGTAAATGGGTAAAGTCTCTATGAGCTAGGGTTTAACAAGATCACCATTGCATTAATCCCTAAGATAGATTATAATCAGTAAATAAGGATGCTTTATACGGATGCGTTTAATTTTGACAGAATTCTACGTGTCTAGGTCTTAAGAAGAAGTACCGCCTAAGTCTTAAGATTGATATGCCGCCTCAAGATAAGTAATCATTGCACTAAATAAACAAACCAACGTTCTAATCAGATTAATAATGGTTAATACAGTTTTTCTTATATTTGGCTAGACCGCTCTTTTATCTTTTGTTAATTTTCTTGCGTGTGTTTTAGTGTCTTGAATTAGTTTTAGTCACCACTAAACTCGTGCCAGTCTCTCAGACTGAAAACCCCCCCTTATCCGTTAGGTTTAGGATTAACATAGGTTTAGCATAGGTTTAGCATAGATTAAACTAACTTAGATTAGAAAAACCGAAGTATTAATAAATTGAAAGTGTTTCTCGCTCTTAGTGATCGACACCCTACTTACCACGAAACTCCTATCAATCGGGTACACTGCCCGTTAAAGTGTTGTTTTAGGTAAAGTCGGCAAAAATATAAATAGTAAAACTTGATAACATAAATAATACCTACATGACGACACACATTAGTTTCGTATCTAAATTTTCCTACTTCTTCTTCCTTAATTCCATGGGTACCTTGTAAACTGTGTTGTAAACATCGATATTGGCATTTTAGGTTTTGAACGACATCATGAGTGGCAGAGACTACATAAACCCAAATGATGATCAACAATGTGAAGAAGAATGTTTTGATTTCATGGGGCCTAGGATTTCTAATATCATAGGTAAAACATTGTTGTTTGCACACGTATATTGCTGGTATTTGGTTTCCTTGGTGTGATTTTGATGTTTAGTATTCTTCTTTGACACAGTTGATGATAATGAATTTAATGGTGGTTCCATACAAGAATACACACCTACTTCTGAAGAAAGTATTGAGAGGCGCGAAGCACCATCTACAGATGTTTAAACTCTCAGAATTGGTGAAAATGTTAAGACGTGTTTGTCAACTAGAAGCCATGACATGGTAGATACAACTATGGTGCCTGTTTTAAGGATTTTTGATCATTTTAGAAATATGCGTTTGAACAGCCTTGGATCAGACTACATGAGCCACGCAGGTTTGTATTGTTAGTGGTTAATATCAATTGCTAGCAACCCAAAGTTGCAATATGTTATGCTTTCCAGTTTGATACCAACATTCCTTTATTTCTATTTTTTCAGATAATTGGCACTGCACGAAGGATCAAGAGATTCAAACTAGATCTGTTGAAAATGCAGGTTACCATATCTTCTATGCACTTTTTATTTTATATTCAACAATCTATACTTCAGGTACAAATCAGTGTAACGGTGTTGAGCTTATATATCTGATTTTGTGCACAGCGGCTATTACCGACGAGGTTTCAATTTCTAATGTTGACAAAAGAGGGTGTTTGCATACTGTATCAACACCAAGGTCTATTGAGGGTTCGTTCACTAGAAGTGCGGAAAGCCCTTTAATAACAGCTTCACCAAAAGAAACTCTACATCCAAACGCATTACGTACATAGGGTAATTTTTACTTTTTTATTTCACGATATGCTCATCTTGCAAGTTTTGCACATTCTTATGCTCTTTCGGAGATATTCTCATGTATTAATACTCCTGTTACGTCAGATATTATGGGTCACACTGCTTCCTCATCAAGAATGGCACCGGTTAACCCTGCATATCTATGTATAGATGTTACGGACTGCATTGTTAGACCTAAAATCATAACCATTCCAAACAACAGTCCGAAAAATGCTTATCAGAATCATGTACGCGAAGAGTATTCCGATACTACTGACCGCATATTCCTATACAATGAAGGTATTTAGTTCTTCTGAATAACTTTTCACTATACATTAGACATGCTTTATAGTACAGCTGTTAAAGTTATATATCTTCTATCGTCAACAGTGTCTGCCATCAATGAATGTTCAACTCTTGGGACTCAAAAAACAAGCCAGTCGCGGCCTCTACAAACTGCAATGTATAAAGAGCCTTCTTCTAATAGAAATGTACCAAGGCGACCTCGGAATCAGGGTAACTTTTAAAGTTTTGTTTTAACGTTTTCTTATTTTAGAAATTTCTTAAAATTTCTATTATTATCCCTCCAGCAACCTAATGTATTCACTTCTTTTTTCAGGGGACACTCTGTCTTATATAGATTTAGGTGACTGTGACCAGTAGTGTCGTCACTGTGGCTGTTTATTTTGGTACAATGAATGACTCAAAGGCAACGATTACAGCAGGCGAGCTGAATACCATTTATGTTGTGGAGGAGGGAAAATATACATGCCTCAGCCGCCTGATCCTCTCGTCTTTATTCAGCATCTTTTAAGGAACAGCCATTTCATGGAGCATATCAGAGCTTATAACCAGATGTTTGCAATGACGTCATTCGGGGCAAAAATCAACGATTCAGTAAACAGGGGAAGACGACCTTATGTGTTCAAAGTTTCTTGTCAAATTTATCACTGGATTGGGTCACTTTGCCTAGAAGAAGGTCACCATCTGTGATTTCTGTAGCTGTATATTTACGACACATAAGAGGAAGTTAATAACAGAATACGGAATTTTGAAGGACGAAATGAAGACACACTAAACCCCGAGATTGTTGAAGGTCTAATATACGTACTTGATGAACATCATGGTTTGGTGAGGCTCTTTAGAATAGCACAAGACTGATGTGGTGCAGGTGAAATACCAAGATTCAAAATTAGGCTTTACAATAAGGGTGGTATTCGTGGATATGAGCTCCTAACTTTTGACATTTTAGGAGGAATAATTTTTCAAGACGGGCCCAAAAGTCTAACAGATTTTGATGTAATCATCGAATTCAGGGGCGGCCCTCCTCAGAGAATTAACAAGCTTCATCAATCATATATGTATTTACAATTCCCTTTATTGTTTATCTTTGGTCAGCCAGGGTTCTATCCAGACTTAGTATTGAAACCTAGAGATGGTAGGGGTAGGGGAAAAAGTGTCAATGAACGCATATTACAAGTACCAGTTACACCCACGAGTTAAAGAATTTAGGCTTATCTTCAGAGGTGGCCGTTTGTTTCAACAGTACGTTGTTGCAGTGTTTTGAACAATTGAGCAGAGTCGCCTCGACTTTATACGCAAGCATCAGAATGATCTTCAATCTGATTACCTGCTAGGTTTATATGATGCTATTTCTTGAGGAGATCATAAAGGAATACAAGCTGGATCGATGATTATGCTACCAAGAACATTTACTGGAAGACCTCGGTATATGTACAGCCACTATCTAGACACACTCGCCATTTGTAGGTCTTTGGGAAACCCGCAGTTTTTTATTACTTTTACATGTAATGTCAAGTGGCAAGAAATAAAGAGATACATGTCATAGTACTCAGGCCTTACACCGAGTGACAGGGCAGACATTGTATGTAGAGGGTTCGAGCAGAAGGTGAATGACTTCATCTAATTTCTAAAGTATGAAAGACCATTCAGCTATGTGATTGCATGTATGGTTAATTCACATATTTTTAAGACCTATTTATTTTTTCTTACATACAATTGCATCATTTTTAAAAGCTAACTCCCATTATCATTTTTATTGTGCAGTTGTGTACATAATAGAGTTCCAAAAAAGAGGTTTGCCACATTGTCATATACTGATATGGGTCAATTCTAGCAGCAAAATAAGGGACGTAGTTTAGATTGACGAGTACATTTTTGTTGAGATACCTAATCTCGTGGAAGATCCTAGAGGATATAAAGTGGTGACCGAGCTAATGATGCATGGACCCTGTGGTACCGCAAATCCAGGCGCAACATGTACGGAAAATGAAGCTTGCAACAAGCATTTTCCAAAAAAGTACAATGAGAAGACATTTTTTGATAGTAATAGCCACAAGCACTACCAAAGAAGGCAGATAGAAGTTCACATTAGGAAGGGTGAGTCAAGTTAGAAAACTCCAACATGGTCTCATACAATCATATGTTATGTCTGGCTTTTCACGCGCACATAAATGTTGAGTACTGTGGTTGGAGCATGCCGATTAAGTACCTTTTTAAATACATTTCCAAAGGACCCGGCTACATTCTTATGAAGATCACCATGCCAATTGGAGATGCATCTACTTCAATGGGCAAGAAACACATTCAAGTGGACAAAATTCAAAATTACGTCATCGGTCGTTTTGTTTGCCCATT
This sequence comes from Tanacetum coccineum, assembly GCA_026074375.1. Lineage (NCBI taxonomy): Eukaryota > Viridiplantae > Streptophyta > Magnoliopsida > Asterales > Asteraceae > Tanacetum > Tanacetum coccineum. The sequence goes on from BQNB010132510.1 coordinate 14,552, forward strand.
TGAAGCTTGCTAGAGAATCTTCGACTTTCCTATTCATAGTCGAGAGCCAGTTGTGCAAATTCTGAATGTGCATTTAGAAAACATGCAGCATGTTAATTTTCACGAAAGAGATAGGCTAGACATAATCGTCAACATGCCTGACAAGAAGAAAACAACACTCACCAAATGGTATGTCTACAACAACAAAAACACTGATGGCAGACACCTAACCTACCTAGATTTCCCTTCTGAATTCGTATGGTATCCGAACTCAAAAAGCTAGCACCGAAGGCTAGTAAGAACAAAGAAGTCCCTTGGAAGACTCACTCATGTTCATCCGAACTCTGGCGACCTCTTCTACTTTCGGCTGCTGTTGTGCCATCAGAAAGGGTGTAAATCCCCAACTGAAGTTCGAACTGTTAATGGGCAAGTGTTACCAACTTATAGGGCTACATGCGAAGCCTTAGGTTTGCTTGGTAACGACAAAGAAGTGACAATTGTTGCTATAGAGAGTCAACCTATGTCATCTATCGATCCCCGAAGTTTAGAACCCTATTTTGTATAGAATTCTGGTTATACTAAGAGTGTTATAATCCTCCTAAGATTTTTTTTTTTTTTTTTTTTTTTTTTTTTTTTTTTTGGTGAGAAAACTACTGACAACCAATGCAAGATGACATCCCAGCCAAAGTATCAGAGGCAACAGGCATCTTAAACTACCATGTTAACACTCCTGGGTTACAAGAATATATTTTATACGAGCTGGAAGCAATACTAAATTGATTTGGAAAATCGGTCACAAAGTTTGGTTTGCCACCTCCTCCAGAGCGTCTTCTTAAAGATCTAAAGAACAAACTCCTTATAGATGAGATAAATTACAAACGCGATCTGCTCATGCAATATGCTACTCATTTTGTCCCAAAACTGAACCATGATCAGAAAGAAATATACAACCTGATTATAAGCGCATCTAAATAAAGTCGACAAGAACTATTCTTTGTCTACGGTCATGGTGGAACAGGGAAAACATTTCTTTGGAAGACAATCATAAGTTCGCTTAGGTCCTAGGGAAAAATTGTTTTAGTTGTAGCCTCATCAAGCATCGCGTCTCTACTTCTACCAGCCGAACGGACAGCTCACTCTAGGTTTAAGCTTCTACTAGACCAGACCGACGAGTCTGTTTGCCACGCCAAAAAACACAGCCAGTTAGCAAATCTCTTAGTCAAAACATACCTTATTATTTGGGATGAAGCTCCGATGAATGACAGGCGCTGTTTCGAAGCATTGGATAGTTTACTTAGAGATCTCATGAATGCACTTGAAATCGTTTTAGAGGAAAATAGTTGTCTTGGGAGGCGACTTTTGGCAAACCCTACCAGTAAAAAAAGGTGCTGCAAAAGAAGAATTGATCCATGCTTCCATTGCAGAATCTTACTTATGGTTACACTTCAAAATTTGCACACTCAAAGAGAATATGAGACTTCTGAGATCTTGTCTAGGTAATGAAGAACGAGAACGCTCTGAAGTTTTTGCTAAATGGCTTCTTAATGTGGGCAATGGTGAAATAGGCGAGCCTGACCAAGAAAATGATGAAGATACCTCTTGGATCATAATTTCACAAGAATATTTTCTTACCCTCAGTAAACAGGGATTGTCAGAACTCATTGATTTCATCTATGACGACACCACACTAAAGGCACCAACTGCAAGTGCTCTCTAGGAGAAAGCAATAGTGTGTCCCAAGAATGACAATGCAGACGCTGTGAATGCTAAGATTTTATCCTCTAATGAAGGTGTAACGAAAACATATTTAAGCAGGGATGAAGCAATCCTAATAGGCAGAGAGACAAGTGAGACAGAAATGCTTTACCCAATGGAATACCTAAACACCATTACATTTCCTGGATTCGCGCCCCAAGAATTACAGCTAAAGGTGGGATCACCAATTATGATGCTTCGAAATGTAAACATGTCAGGAGGCTTATGCAATGGTACAAGAATGATAGTCACATCCTTGATGTCAAAGCTAATTGAGGCATAGATCATTATAGGAACAAGAATTGGTGAAAAAGTTTTCATACACAGAATTCCACTCACGCACAAAGATCCCAACCTTTCATTTACCTTCAAACGTACACAATTTCCCATAAAACTTTGTTATGACATGACTATAAACAAAATCCAAAGACAGACTCTTTCAAAAAATTAGTGTCTACTTACCCGAACTGGTGTTTAGCCACGGTCAGTTATATGTGGCGTTGCCAAGAGCAACATCACCAGACGGATTGAAACTTCTAAAAAACCAACAAAGTAGTGAATCACCCCACATCACAAAAAACATCGCTTACAAAGAGTTTTTGAGAAGCATTGAAAACAAATGATAGCTTAACCATAGTGACATCAGAAACTGCTTCTAAGAAAAACATGTGACATTAAACAAGAATTATCACACTGCTTCTTAAGATACGCACATCTTACCATTTTGGGCACTAGATTCAGAAAACAAATTGTCAAACAACAAATATGAAACACTAATGTGCTTATGTTATTTGCTACCTTATAAAAATATTATTCATAATTCTTAGATAACACTACTATTATTAGATGTATATATTTACTATCTCCAAAACAAAGTGAATTTGATCCCTATAGTTTATACATGCCTTTCTTACTTTCCTGTTTTCATTAAACTATTGATTGCTTATATGCAGCTCATCAACAAAAATGTCTGAAACCACTATTGCATCTTTGATGAGGTGTTATTTTATACACTATTTCAGGGTCATTTAACCCCTTAAATCATGCAAATATGCCCAAATTATGTGCTTAATCATTTTTTTAGGTTTTATAGCACTTGGATGGCATTTGGAGGAAATACATATGACTTGGGCTCATTTGGAGAAGAAACGGACAAGACTACGGACCTACACCAAATCTCTTAAAGAATTATGCATAAAGAGCGTGGAGACGGCATCGCGGGCATAAAGCGACATCGTCGGGATCTATCTATTGACGGCATTAAGAAATTGACGACGACGTCAGGACCTAAACGACTCATATCAGACCTACAAGATTCTATCATGTGACGGCATCGCGACCATAACTAGACGCCGTCGCGACAATTTCTCTATATATATTAAGCTGAATTTAAGGTTTTAAGTGTGTAACTTTGTATAACTTTTGGAAGCCGAACCCTAAGTATTTTGTCAACTTTTAGGCCGAGTTTAGGGCCTCAAAATCCTATTGTAACTGACCTTGATCCATGTTTTAATCAAGTAAGATTATCTATCTTTAATCATTCAATATGTCTATGTGTTGTTTGATTTATCTATGTTCTTGCTTCTTTTATAACATGTTAGGCTAAACCCTCCTTTATATTTGCTTATGATTGCATGAAAGTTGGATCGTAGATCCTTTTACTATTTCTTCTTATGATGAATGTGCGCGTTAGGCTTTTGAAAACTAGCCATAAGATATTAAATTGGCATAGACGTCTAGGGAAACATGGGTGTGTATAAAGGATACCATCGGTAACAGTCTTCATACTACCTTACCCCTAATATGGTTGATCCCTCTTAAGATATTTCAATTGCATTTAATATACTCTTAGGGGCCTTGTAATAGTCTTTATACTACTTTATTTGTGCGTTGTCTTAACGTAATATTACATAGACGGTGGGTTCGTGTAATTCGTTCATGACTTAGGAAATACTTACACAAATCATCACAAGTGTGACAAAGCAACATGATTAGGAGAAACATAATAAAGAGTAGTGCATGATTAAGTAAATACGATCGTTTATCATATAGTTATCACCAAAGTAGTTTAGATTTATATTTAGTTTAATTAGTTAAAACAAACCAAACCTCTCAAACCATGATATTTACCTGCTTTCTTGAAAACATAAAAATACAAAAAGAATCTTCTCTTAACCCCGTAGACCACTATTAGATTTTGTTCGAGCCTTTCCAACCTATTCCCCTAGAGAACGATAACAACCCCCGAGTCTTACCTTAATACACTACAACGGTTAGGTGCTCTGCCTAGAGAGTTGTAAAACTCTTTTTGAAGTCCTTACAACGACC
>BQNB010132514.1:0-18612 GCA_026074375.1 Tanacetum coccineum
CTTAAAAATGTAAACTAGATTCCTAAACCTAAATTAATGCTAAAGAAAATTTTAGGAAAAAGAAAAATATTTTTTAAAGGCTTTTCGGATTTTTTATGAATTAAATACTATTTAATCTAAATTAAATTCTAAAAATAGAAATTAAATTGATAAAAACTAAGAAAAATACTTTTTAAACTAAATTAACTCTAAATTACTTAAAAAGATGAGAAAAACATTTTTTATCACTAATTTTTCTATTTAAAAGGTTAAAATTAAAAAAAACTAAAGGTTTGAAAATTAAATGTTTTAAAACTAAATTTGAAAATTAATTTTTAAAAATATAAAACTTAAACTAAAAATTCTATAAAAATACTTTTTATAAAGAGAAAAAATGCAGAAAATTAATTTTATTAAAAGCCCTAATTTTTAATGAGTAATTTTAAACTAATTTAAGTAATTAAACTAAAAACCTAATTTATTATTTATAAAAACTATTTTTATAAAACTTAAACTCAAACCAAACAAACACATGGGTTAAAGGTGACAAAACAGAAAGATAAGGGTAGGCGGGGAAAAAAATTTAGTTTAATAAAAAACACAAAGTTTGATCAATTGGCAGAAACAGTCCCTTAACCTAGGGACTTAACAGACTTAACAATCGAACTAACTAAGGACTATCTATGCAAATTAAAAGGACTAACTGTGTAACTTTAAACTAACAGAAACTTTAAAAATGGACAAAACAGGCCCCTGCAACATCTAACTTTTAACAAACAGCATCCTTTTTTATAATAAACAGCTTATTAACTTTAACTTTTTTTAAGATTCTACTTATATAAAAAAAACTTAACTACTACCTTATTTAAAATAAGCTAAATAAGCTTATTAGCATATAAACTTTAGCAACTTAGAATTCTATCTATCAACTAAATCAACAAAGCAACTCAAGGCAAATGACAGATTTTTACTACTCAATAAAATGCTACTTAATCAAACTTTTTAGCAAATCACAGCTTATTTATCTCTAATGAAACTTAACAGCTTATTACGAAGAAGAAAAAGGACAATTGTAAAATAAATAGTGTGTACCTTAGCTTTCCAGCTAGAACAAGAAAGCAACAATAAGCTGTGTGGGCTTATGGCTTAATCCACATAAGCCCTAAATCAAAAACATCAATCCTAATCTAACCCTATAAGCTGTCCAACAGCTCTAAGAACCCTTGGAGTCTCAGCAGCCATCCAAATCCAATAGAGACTCCAAGCCTTGATCGAATCAATAATAACAAACACAAACACCAATTTTTTAACAGAATTAAAATGAACACAATTTATATGAAATAAAACTTTTATTAAATCTGAAATAAAGTTTATTACAATTCGACAGGAAATTCAAATTACATTAAAAAAAAGTACTACTAAAAAACTGAATCGAAAAATTAAAATACTACAATAAACTGAAAAATTAACCACTAAAAATTACTACTCTCGTGTGCTGGAATGAGGGGGGTATTTATACCCTAAGCTCGAGCTCCTCCCATCTTCTAGGTCCTTCTTCTCGCTTCAATCTTGGCCCTCCATCCCTTCTCTTTCTTTATATCTCAATCTCGATCGTTCGATTAAAGATGTGTAAACCCGGATTAATGACGTGGATAGATGTGTGTTAGATATGTGAGTGTATACACTCACACACGTCACATCACCCAATCGTATCATCTCAATTTGCCAGGGTGGAATGGGATTGGGGTTAATTGAAAGCGATGGATGGGTTAAGGATTGTGAGAGGGTTATTAACCCTATGGTTAATTAGTGTGTGGGTGAGTGGTTTGTAAACTAGGGTTCTTGGTGTTCTTGAGGTGTCATGTGTGGTGTGTGTGGTTTTAATCGCATTGGGGTAAATGAGGGTGAAGGTAATGTCAAATGAGGTCTTTTATAAGTTAACCGGGTAGAGGTGGGTTAGGAGTTGGTTTGGATGGGTTAGGGGTTGGCTTGTTGATTGGTTGAGAGGGTGATCCAGGGTGTTTGACGGGTATAGGACCGCGCTTTTTTGGATATCTTTGGGGTGGTATACATTACATAATTGGCCATTGTGTTTGGTTGGCCCACAATTTTGGCTTAATAAAATAAACTTTCCATAAATTGCAAGTTAACCCTTGATTTATAAAACAAATGGAATTGGGTTTTGGTTGAATGTGGTTTAGCTGCAGTTGACTGTAGAGGGCTGAGGCATGATCTCTCTGGCTTCGGCTTTGATTTCTTTAGCTTCTTGATCATAATTCGTTTCTCGTGTTTTCGTTTTTGAACTGATTTCTTGCAATATGACATATCCATACTGCACACAAATAAACTCAGATACAAGCACATTTTTGCCATTTTTGAATGTGTCTATCTCATTTAAATTTTGGCACCATTAACCAACTCACTTCAAACGATCTAGTTGATGGGCTACCGAAATTGAAGTACACCAAAGATCACCTTTGTTCAGCTTGTGAACAAGGTAAAAGCAAGAAAGCTTCACTTCCACCAAAGTTGGTTCCAAGCACCGAATCCAAACTCGAATTACTTCACATGGATTTGTGTGGGCCAATGCGGGTTGCTAGTATCAATGGCAAGAAATATATTCTTGTGATCGTTGACGACAGTTCTCGGTACACCGGGGTATATTTTCTTCGAACCAAAGATGAGGCTCTAGATATGATTATCGATTTTGTTAATCAAGTTCAAAGGAATTTAAAGGCTCAAATTCTGACTATTCAAACTGATAATGGAACCGAATTTAAAAACGATAAATTACAGTCTTTCTATGCAAAGTTAGGCATTGTTCATAAAACTTCAATTGCTCGAACGCCTCAACAAAATGGTGTTGTTGAACGTCGTAATCGTACACTCATAGAGGCAGCTCGAACAATGCTTATCTTTTCTAAAGCACTAGAATTTCTATGGGCCGAGGCTATTGTTATTGCTTGCTTTACCCAGAATAGCTCTATTGTACACACTCGGCACAATAAAACTCCTTATGAGTTGATTCGTGGCAGAAAACGCAATATTCAATACTTTCATGTGTTTGGATCTCTTTGTTATCCAACAAATGATCGTGATGATCTTGGGAAGATGAAACCAAAGGCTGACATTGGTATCTTTATTGGCTATTCTGAGTCATCACGAGGATTTTGTATTTACAACCACAGAACTGAAAAGATAATGGAAACAATCCATGTCAAGTTTGATGAACTCACGACAATGGCTTCTAAATGCAACAATTTAGAACCCAGAATGAACTGCACGAATTTCTATAATTCATCGGAAGATTCACAATTAATACCTTTAAAATTTCTCTTGGATAATTTGTTTGGTCCTCTATATGAAGAATACTATGAGACGAGTTCACAAGAAGTGTGATGATTCCGCTGCAAATACTACTGATAATGACCACACTTCTTCATCCTCATCAATCGTCGTTGATCAAGATGATGCTCCTCAAATCATATCTTCGTTAGACGAACAAGTTGCTACCGCACCAAACTCTCTAGTCATGAATGAAGTTGCTGATGAATTCGTTCAAGAAGATGTTGCAGATTTTAATGGATACATGTTTCATGATGCACCACAAAATCTGAAATTTAAGGTTGCTGAGTCATCTTCAACATATTAGGATCCATTAAATATGCATCAATTTCACCAACAACATCGCTCAACTGATAGATGGGTTAAGAATCATCCACTAGAACAAGTGATTGGTAACCCCGCAAAGCCGATAATGACAAGGAAAAGACTATAAACTGATGCAGAAGTTTGCATGTATGCACTCACCGTCAGTACAATCAAACCGAAGAATATCAAGGAAGTTATGATTGATCACAGCTGGATAGAATCCATGCAAGATGAGCTTAACCAGTTTAAACGCCTTGATGTTTGGGAGCTTGTTGAATGTCCTGTTGGCAGAACACAATCGCAGTAAAATGGATTTGGAAAAATAAGACAGATGTTGAAAACACGATTATTCAGAACAAGTCTTGTTTGGTTGCCAAAGGATATCATCAAGAGGAGGGAATAGATTTTGAGGAGTCATTTGCACCAGTTGCCCGACTCGAAGCTGTCAGAATTTTTGTGGCTTATGCGGCACACAAGAACTTTCCTATTTTTCAAATGGATGTTAAAACAACATTCTTGAACGGACCACTAAACAAGGAAGTTTTTGTTCGCCAACCAGATGGTTTTGTAGATCCATAGTTTCCTAACCACGTTTATCGTCTTAAGAAAGCTCTATATGGTCTCAAACAAGCCCCGAGAGCCTGGTATGACAAGTTTTTCTCATTTCTAATCGAACACCATTTCACAAAAGGTATTGTTGATCTGACATTGTTCACAAGGAGACACGGGGATGACATTTTGTTAGTACAAATCTATGTTGATGACATAATTTTTGGGTCAACTAAACCAGTTTTTGCAAAACAATTTGAAAAACTTATGAAAGATAATTTTGAAATGTTGATGATTGGTGAAATGAAGTTCTTTCTTGGACTTCAGGTTCATCAATCACCCCGGGGTATCTTTATATGTCAATCACAATATACAATGGATATTCTTAAGAAACATGGGATGGAAAATGTGATACCGTAAGTACACCAATGGCTACTACTAAACTTGATGCAGATTTATAGGGTACCCTAGTGGACCAAACTAAGTATGATAGTATGATTGGGGGAATCATGTATCTAACTACTAGTCGACCAGACATTCCCTTTGCGACATTTATATGTGCGCGTTATTAGGCACGCCCGACTGATAAACACCTCAAAGAGGTCAAAAGAATCTTTTGATATCTTAGATAAACCATTAACATGGGTCTATGGTACTCGAAGGACTCTAGGTTTGAGCTAATTGCTTATGCAGATGCAGACCATGCAGGGTGTAATGATGATTGCAAAAGCACATCCAGAGGCATTCAATTTCTAGGAGATAAGCTAGTCAGTTGGTCGTCCAAAAGCAAAAATTGTACTGCATTTCATATTGCGGAAGCTAAGTACATATCCTTTTCTTCATGTTGTGCTCAAGTCATCTGGATGAGAACGCAACTGCTGGACTATGGATTTTGTTTTAACAAGATTCTGCTATATTGTGATTCAAAATGTGCAATTGCCATTTCTTGGAACCTGGTACAACATTCAAGAACAAAGCACATTAACATCCGTTGTCATTTTATCAAGGTGCTATGTTGAGAAAGTACAATTGGAATTATACTTTGTAGGACGGAATACTTAGCTTGTTGATCTATTGTATAAAAGCCCACTTCTAAAGGTTGGTTTGAGTTTTTAGTTCCAAGATTGGTATGCGATGTTATGACTCTATATCAGTTGTAAATCTCGTTTAAAGTTGTCTTCTTGAATCTAAGATCATACATCAAAAACATTTGTAAATACATTTCAAAAAAATTAAAAAAAACCAACAAATTTTTTTTAAATTTAATTTAAGGATTCAAACACATATCTTCTCCGTTCAAATCAGTCTCATGATACTTCATTTCTCAAAAGTGGTTCTTTAAATGTAAATTAATAGTAATCTATGAACTGAGGAGTAATTCATTCTAAAATGCATTTTTCCACTGATAAAAATGTATTTGTAATCAAATCCATTCAAAACAAATATTTCTTCATTAAAATCATTTAATTTTCGTGATTTTTCAAGTGTGCTTATTTGCAAGAATTAACAATCTCTTGAATAAGTTCTTTAACTAAACATTTATTCAAGGGGGTGTTATAAAATTCTTGACTTTTCAAATTCTTCTCAAACAGAATATCCAAAACTGCAAAATTAACTATCGCTCGATAAGTTCTTTAATTAGATATCTTAACATTTTTCAGGACAAATCATCATCAGAAAATAAAATTGTATGCTCAAAAGAAAAAATAAATTCATTTCAAACAAATTTTATAAAAAAGGAAATTTCAAAAGTGGATAATTGTTCGAGGGGGAGTTATGAAATTTTTTAGTAAAAACAGGAACTTAACTGGAGAAATTAAATCAAAAGGGTTATTTTTGTAAAAGTGGTTCCAAGGGAGAGTTATGAAAATTCTGAATAAATAAAGAATACGAAAGTTAAGTTTTTAATGTTAAAGGTGAAAAATGGCAAAATAACTTTCGTATGGGTAGTCGTTGTGTACGAAAGGAACTCAAGGGTCTGAAATGACAAAGTTCAAAAGTAGCTTTCGTAAGGTTTAAAAAACTTACGTATGAAAACTTGAGGGACTAAAACTGTTAAAGTGTCAAAGTCATTTTCGGAGATATAAATACATAGTTACGTAAGAAACCTAATTACTTTCGTAAAATCAAGGTTTCATAAACTCTCTGTCGTTTGAGCTTTCGTATCAAAGAACTTTCAATCCAAATTGTTTAGACGATCTATTGTGCTAGAAAACATAATAATCGAGTCCTATTTGTAATATTTGTGCTATTAATTGCTTCTTTTAATTGAATGAATATGTTTCGGTGAGATCTAGGGTTTCGTAGATTTGAAAAGTGTGTAGATATAAAATTAATTGAGGCAAAATGATCGTATGTATTTAGTAATTGGATTGGAATTGATTGATCATTGGAAATATCATTTTATGGACTGAAATCATTGGTTTCGTAACTAAGATAGGTTTCGTAATGATGAGAAAATGATTTTAGGACTTTAAATAAGCTTAAAATGTTGGAAAATGAAGATTAAGCTGTTCAAATGAGTTGAATCATTCAATTTGTCATTTGTTATGAAAATTATGTTTACAAAAGTCATTTTTCTCTGGTTTTGGTTTCGTAAATAGTAATGGGCCAATAGGTTTTGTAAAATGATATGTTGGGCTTAAGATGGGTTTCGAAAGGTATAATGGGCTAAAAATTTTAGGTTTCGTAAAAGGATAATTTAATTGGATACAAGTTTTCGCAGAAACTCAAATGGGTTTCATTGTTAAATAAAAAGGTATCTTACGAAAACAAATGATAAAGTTTGTTTCCAAATCATATTTTATATTGATAAATGGAATAAATGGTGAAGATTGTGTCCGGTTACGACCGTTTCCTGAATTTAACAGGATGAGGATTGAGCAATCTACTGACCATCCAGATATCGTATATAAGATCATGTTTTGTTTAAACAAAAAATTTCAGTCAAAGTGATCAATTATTTCAAATAGAAGAGGCTACATAAATATGGAAATGCAAAATTGTGCTTTAACCCTGTTGTGATCATAAAGTTTCTCATGTTTCATAAAAAGTGAAGTTCAAAAGTTTTAAAAAGTTTGTTTCAAAAATCGTTCAAAATGTGATTTGTAACTATCTATTGAACATAATTAGGTAAATGGTTTAAGTCATGTCCGGTTTCGGTCGTCTTCTGCAATGAACAAAATGAGGAGTGCGTGGCATAGTGACCATCCAATTATTGTTTCATTAGATTGGTTATTTAAATCATTGTTTTCAATACATCTTTGAAAAACATGTGTGTTGGAAAATTATCTCAATTTCCAGTCAAAAAGGTTGTATCTTTGTGTCAAGTAAATGGTACTCGTTTACAAAAACGTTTTGAGAATATGAAGTTATGCTTTTGGATTTCTTAATATAATATGGTTGTATGTATTTTTGTGTCAGCAAGTGGTACTCTTTCACAAAAGGTTTTAAAGAATACAAAGCTATACTCTTGGATTTCTTAAAAATTCAAAAGTTGTTAAACAAATCAAAGCATTTCTTCATTATTCTTTAAAGAGTATCATTTCACAAAAGCTTTTTGGTGAGGAAAATCAAATAGAAAGAGAGATAAAATCCATACGCGAAAAAGAAAATCAATGTATGCTCAAAAAAGAATCGCCATAGCATACAAAATGAGTTTAAAAGAATAATTCAAATAAATCGTATAGCATGTGCCCGAAAAAGTAAGAATTGGCACATGAGAAAGAAAATAATCAGAATATGCTCAAAAAGAAATGCCAGAGCATATAAAACAGACAGAGTGGAAAAAGAAGAAAATGTTATATATGTGCAAATTTCAAACTATATCTCATTTCACTAATCATTTTATGTCATCATACAGTATTCCACATGGCTCAACACGTGATTCCAGCAGCTCAACTTGTTCCACAATACAAACCAATCAGGAGATGCAACAATTATGCGGTGTTGTAGAGTATTCCTTGCTCTCCTGAATGCAAGATAGTTTGGCTGATATTACTTGATCATTGTCTCAGTTATGCATTAACTGCAACTGCCGATGTCCCTGCTGTGTATCTACAACAATTCTGGAGGACGGTAAGCAAGGTACCAGACACTGAGGAAACAATCAAATTTTTGTTGGATTTTGAGCAATTTATATATACTGTGGATATGTTCCGAGATACTCTTAATTTACCAGTGGAAACTCTTGAGAATCCATTTGTCGCACCAGCCAACATTCACACTATTGAAGCATTCATGAATAGAGTTTTTTATCAAGGTGTTGTTGACAAAGTGAGTGCTTTCTTTATAAAGAATTTGGCTCAACCATGACAGACTATGTTCAAAGTGTTCAACTGTTACATAACAACAAGAACATCTGGCCATGATCAGACCAAGATCAACATTCTTCAGTTGTTTCATGCTGTAATCAATCAAACATATGTTGATTATGTTGCTCTTCTTTGGTGGGATTTTATGAATAATGTGTTTCAGAAAAAGGAAGCTATCCAGTATCCTTGATTCACCAAGTTGATTATTGCTAATTTGATGAAGAAATTCCCCAACATTCCTAAGAGGATTGAAGAGGATTATCATTCTATCAAGGATGATGTTCCGTTGGTTAGTGTATATATAACGGGGAATGTCTTAGTTCGAGGGATGCTGATTCTGGATGCTTTATTAACAGCAGAAGTTAGGGAGACTGATGACTTAAAGGAGTATGATACAGTGTTCATGAAGGTAGCCATTCCAATGAATCAACCGCAACCGGTTGTTTCTACCCAAGGAACGAATAGGAATATACCTAGAGCCCATAGGTCGCCTACCGTTTCTGCTAATCCTCTAGAGACGAAAAAGAGGAAGCAGACTGCTGGAGAATCAAGTTCGCTAAGAAAGTCACTCAAAATAACAATAAAGCAAAGGCAAATAGTTAAAAATAAAGATGTTGACTCTGAGGATAGGATAGAGCGTGGGAGTCATAAGGAAAATCCTAAAATTGTTGATGATGATGATGATAAAGCAGAAGAGAAGCAAAGCGATGATATGGGTAGTTTGGAGATTAGGAATGAGGAGACGCAGACAACAATTCCCACACCACCTAGTTCCCCTAGGAAAATCTTATCTTGGGATAAGAAAATTGATCAGGAATTGATGGATATTGTTTCAATCCCAACTATTTCCAACAAATACTCTCATCTTCCAGGTGCGCTTCACAGGATGTGCAGGCGTCAAGGTTATATGATTCAAGACATGGAAAGAAAGTGTGTCACAACTACAAAATTCTGGGAAACTCATAATAAGATTGATGACATTCTACATAAGATTGTTTCACAAATTGCTAAGAATGTTACAAATGATTTAATTGAATATAACTTGAAACCATGTATAGCTAACACAATCATTGAAGATCGTGATACCTTCCGATCAGAAGTACTTGCTCTTGTTTCTCAGGAATTTAATGCACACGCTCCAGTGATCATAGAAGAACTTTTCAAAAGTTATGTACAATCTAATGTTGTTCATGTTCATCCAACCACAACCACATCAATCGAAACAGATTCATTAGCTACTCTTCAATATCAACTGTATTTAAATTTAAAGAGAAGTCTTCAAGATTGAGCTAATGATATTGAATTATGGGAGGCATTGAGACGTAAGTTTGAAATGTCTTCTCCTTCTACTACTTCTTGCAGGGAAGATGATTTTCACTCATAACATGATGAACATCAAGACGATGATGCTCCTCCTTAGGGGAGAAAAGAGTGAAAAGAAGTAAGGGGTCTAAAAGATCAAAGTCTGCAAGAGGTTCTTTGTCAAAGCATTCAAGTAAAGACTCTACAAAATATGTATCCAAACAACAAAGTCAACAACAAGAATGGGATGCATGGGAAGAGGAGAATGTTATTGATGAAGATGAGGTGATTCCTGAAGATGAAACACCTAAGTTGATTGCAGAGTTTCAGAATGTTGACAAACGAGTTCCAACTATCTTTAATCATGGAAGAATAGAGGCTACATTGAAAGACACTTTGAGTAATCAGTTTAGAAATGCTGAAGAGTACGCCTACCATTTGGAACAATCAACGAACTTCATGGAAAATCAAATAGTTTGGGAAAATAGATAACAAGATATTCCATGTACAATACCAAAGACTCTCATTTTCTATTGACCACAAAGGAATCCAAATGAACCCCTGAGGTATCTGTATAATAATAAAGACTTATTCTTTTTGAAGTATGGAAATACCGAGGAAATGAAGTATATTTTGTCACTCCACAAGATTCATGCAGAAGAATTTCTAGAACCTGATCTGGAAGAAGAGTTAAATTGATGGGTTCGAAAAGAGTTCAAGACTTTCAATGAAGATGCACGGTTATCAATTCAACATTGGAAGGATTCATGGAATAAAATAGTATACAAACAAAATCAAAAGAAAGTTGGGAAAAATCCAGAAGACTATTACTCGAATTACAGGATTACAGAAGTTGTCAGAATTATCACTGATCAACCACATGGGTTGGATTTTATGGAACAAATTCTTGTGATGAGAGCCAACAATAAGCCAGATTGTTTTTCTAAAGCTGACTTCAAGTACTTAAACAAAAACGATATTGAAGACTTGTATTATCTCTGTCAAAGCAAGAAGGTTAATAATCGAAAAATCAAGCTAATGAACTCATTGATAACATTTGTTAGAAGTTGTGTGATTTGGGAGAGGGTTCATGATTTCTAGCTGGGAATAGAAAGTTATTAAATAAGGGTAAACTTAACAGCACCAACATTAACATTCCCTGGTATTGAAGAACATGCACCATGCTTAATAGTAGATAAGCCACAAACAGGCTAAATTTACTTAAACAGTAAAGATAAGAAGAGAGTCATGTACTTGGTAGAGATTGTCAAGTTCTGTGATGCTATACTGGAAAAGGATTTGAATGAAGTAAAGCTTAGAATGTTTAGAAGTTGATTTTGGAAGAAACCACCACTGTTAAGTGATTTAGATCAAGACATAATGAAGGCATTGAAATTTCCAAGCGTCTAAGTCACTGACAGCAAATGAGGAGATGAGAATCTTTTGTGACTGGAAGATCAATTCTACCGACGATGAAGCATCTGTAATAATCAACCCTTAGGGGGAGATTGTCAGAAATCATAAAAGTGTTAATTATTATTATGGATTAGTCTTAGTTTAGTTTATAGTTTTATTAGTAGTTATGATGAAATAAAGTCTATCTTGGTCAAAGTTAAGTAAAGTTGACCAAGGTTTGACTAAGTTTAGAAAAATAGAATAGGATAAGTAATAAGTATAAATACTCATCTTGGAGGAGTATTTATACAAGTCTTGTAGTTTGTAATCTCACTTCTCCCTCCCATTTCTATTTTCCCCTTTGAAATAAAAATTTAGAAAATGATGAAAATACTCTCTAGCTACTCTCCTTTATTCTTACTAGCTTTCGTATGATTACTACTTAGCAAACATCGCATCTAACATATCCTTTATGGGTTGTATTGGTTGTGAGTTCACTTGTAGGTTGTGGTTATGGTGGTGGAAGGATTCATGATGATTCTTCTTGTAATGAAGACTCGGTGAAAGACTAAAGTTTAATAGAAATAAAAAGGTTTATCTCTAAACCTTACCTTGTTGGTTGATGAGGAAATTGAGGTGATAGACATGATGACTTTGTGAGTAGTGAAATGTGAGGCAGAAGATGGTGATGACAATGCAAGCGACTAACAATGTATGCACAAAGTGAAGAATATGATTATGCATGCATGATTATGTAATGAGAAATATGGATTAGAGTATGATAAGAGCACAAATTAACTTGATAGAGATATAAATATTTATTGACCTACACAATTCTAAACGGGTTAGTTTTAAGTCAAATAAAAAAAATATCATTTTACAACATGATAGTTCAAACCTTTATACCAACAAATACGAATGAAACTTATTCAAGTATTATTACACGAAAGAGTTAACAAGTAGGCATATAGATAGACATACGTGAAATCAAAACACTTTCTCAAATAGACAAATAAATAGGAATGCCCTTAAACTAAGGAAGAGGAGGATGTAAGTCATAACTAGCTTGAAGAGTCATAGAACATGTTCAAAAAGTATGGGATGATTCTATGAGTTTTAGAAAGACTTAAGAGCTAGATAAGTCAAAACTAACTATTGGGCGACCTTAATACAAGTATAAAGAACCTAATTAAAACGTTGGATTAAAAAGTTAACTACCCCAAATGGCAAAATGCCTACTATAGAACCGGCAGCGGCGGTTCCAGTGGCTCAATGGAACCGGCTTTGCTGCAGATGGAATCGGCCCTTGCAGACAAGGTTCCTCAAATCTTAAAAATTCTAAAAATGTTCCAAATGATTTCTAAACCTATTTTTCGCTTGCAATAGTGATTAAATGGAGTTTCTTGATAATTCAAAAGGCTCATGGAAAAGATTTAATGCTTAGATCCTATAATTTTCTATTATACCAAATGCTCTTAATTCTAGAGGGGAATGAAAGACAAAAAGCTTGAATTGCATAAAAATCAACCGAAAGCATAAGCGATTTAGATAACAAAAAAGCATTCAAGAATTAACATAAATGATATGAGAAATACGAACATTCATACAAGAACATGTTTCAAATAGTTCAACCAAACACAAGATTAATGACATAGATGATTTAGATAGAAGATTGATTGCACTAATGACGGGAAAGTTATGTACCAAAGGAAAAAATAGATATGAGATCTCTTATTGCATTTGAGTTTGTTTATTTTTGAAACATAAGTATCAACCTTGTTATATTGCTCCATCGCTCGTTTGTCGATTTTGGTTCTTAATTAAAACAATACGGTTTCAAAAGGAAGATCCTAAACTTCTACAAGTATACCAAAAAAATGCTTTGACATTACATAAGTACATAAGTAGCAAGTATAATATGTAGCAATGTCATATAAAGAACTAGATAAAAATATCATATAAACCATGTTAAAACATGTACAAATTAAACCATCATATGGATAGATTGAAGGAATGCCAACAAGGAACAAGAACAATTAAACATAAATATATCCATATCAAAATCATCATGTATCAAAATGACAAATTATGAGATCATAAGAGAGATCATATAAGAGGCAAAATTACTTCAATATGAAAGAATGATGCAAGTTATGTTTAAGCCTTAACATTTAGTATCACGAATACAAGCATAAAATCATTTTAAGAACGAAACAAAACCTTTGCTAAGGATTACGTATTTGACACTCAATTAAATAACGACAAGACAAATAATCAAACAATTTTATCAATACATGAATACGTAAAGAAAGATGTCATGATGGACTAATGAAAGAAAGATCATATTTACTACTAGAATGGAAAAGTAGCAATAAAGTTGTTTAGGGGATGGAGAGCAAGATGGTGAACTAGTGGTTATAAAGGATTGATGAGCATGAAATGATTATTTCAAAATGAAGTGGTTTTGACATGCTCCCTTTTTCAGCATAACCAAAAATATTTAAAACTTTTGGCGAAAATGTCATGACCCAAAAATGACCTTTTGTTATTATTTTAGAAACTAACAATACTATATTACAAATCAACCTTTGATACTATCTTTACATGAATCTAGACTCAATTATCTTTAAAATGATGGGTGACATAACTTCTAATTCCATATGGTTCAATTTATACGAAATTCCTAAAATGACCCATTTTCTACAAAACTTGTAGTCCCAATTTTATATATGGCTGAAGTGACCGAAACTCGACTTCATAACATCAAAACTTCCATAATTTGTTCATAAAATATATGCTTCAATATCAAATGCACATTTGGTCTAAATGAACCTCAGAACCGTTCTTTACGGCTTTTGCCAAACACTAGTTTTGACCCGTTTTAACCAAAACAATAACTTACTACTTTGACCCGCTTTAAAGATTTTTTTTAAACTACAATAAGACATCATTACACTTCATCATTACTTGAGCATTTCGGATGAAACATTCAAGTTGCCAAACCCACTATGATGTACATAATTTTTTATGACAATATTTGTTAAAACACTTATCTAGCACACTTAGTTCTTATTCTCAAGGTTTTATTAAGATATTGAGATCATGCGAGAAGTTGACATATCAAATACCAAGGAAGAGATATATGCCTATTTGAGGTGCACGAGACCTAGCATAAGCCATGTTGTGCAGAAACATGAAGATGACAAAAAACACACAAATATCATGGCATCTCAAACAACAAGATCACATATAGGATGCAAAGAGTATATGATACTAAATAAGATGCAACAAGTAATCCTATAGCATATCACACATTATAATCATATCATGACTAATATGAGTTGACAAGTCATTTACGGAAATGCTTTTTTGACAAAGATATAAGTTAACCCAAACACTCCTTCAGAAACCGTATTATTTCCTTTAAGAATCTAAATTGACATACACGCGAGGAAACGTACAAGACAAGGTTGACATTTATGTTTCACAAATAAGCAAGCTCAAATAGAACCAAAAATAGGCATATGATCAAGATATATAAGCAATTCAAATTAAAGCAACTAGTCATTTTGCATAGCATAAGAAAATACTTTTCTTCGCCTTGTGTTGAATATGACGATGTATACCAAGCTTGATTAGTAACCAAAATACTTTAGCTTTAAAGAGGGATGTATCAATGTTCAAAGAATATCAACTAAAATTGCATGACTTAAAATTTTTGAGTTTTTATGTTAATACGAAACTTGAAATTTTGGACACTTTATAGTATTTTGAAATTTCAACTTACTTGAACTTGTAAACAGATCCTCTAACCTATATAATTAGAAACTAGACTCAATTCTCTTCGAAATGGTAGGTGGCACGACTCGTACGGATTTACGGTTAAGTTTTTAGGACCTTTCAAAGTTGATCAAAAATTTGCAAAACCTACTGTCGAACCGGGTCCCCCGGTTCCTTTGCCAAATGGAACCGGCTTTGTTAACGAACCGAACAGCCGGTCTGATTGATTTTTTCAAAAATGCATATTTTGACCCGACGAAAAGGTTTAACACTTGGTAGGCTTTGAGGTAAACTTATATAACAAATTTTGATCATTATTCAAGCTTGTATAACAAAGATATTCAAGAATCAACACTTCTAAGAATGAAACATCGACATACTTTTCATAATAAGTCCCATTTTTTGAATAATTTTATACATAGATCGTTCTCAGTTTTGAAAACTATTTGTTTTGAAAATTAGAGCCACCTGCTCTGATACCAATTGTTGAAAACGTAAAGGGGGGGTGAATAAGTTTTCGATTAAAATCTTAAATCTTTTGCATCAAATACCCGAACAACCGTGACTTAATATGAAACGTACCAAATATAGTCTATGACTATATGAAGAACAGAAAACATAGAATAAGCACGTAGTCACAACGCAATCATAAACATCAAGTCACAACACAATCATAAGCATAAAATAAATAAAGGGCGATAAATAAAATAGAGACCAAACCGAACACGATGATTTATAATGGTTCGGTCACGGAGCTCTTCTCCGCCCTACTCCACTCCCGAGTACCCAACTCGAGAGTTACTTCACTAGATCAACAAGCTCCCTTCTCGGCGGAGAAAACCTTACACAACGTTGCTTACACTTTTTTGGGTACAAAGCTAATTACCGAGTTCTTGCACACCGGGTAGAACCAGCCCATCGTCACTTACACTTTATCTGGTACAAAGCTAAATACTGAGTTCCAGATCAAGGTAGAACCAACTTAACATCCCTTTCAACACAAAAATAAAACCCATATTCTAACCCGCTAGAAATAACCCATATAACCTTTACATATCACATGGTGTTTGATTGATAAATAAATGAATGAATGATGATCTAAAAAAACTTCCATTGATGGGAAGTCTTCAAATGGATGAATGACATGAGATCTCTAGTCTTGTAGATCTTCTTTTATATATGCTTGGTGATGGATGGAAATGGCAAGAACTCTTGCTTCGGTTGATGTGGATGGCAAGATCTCAATGCTTGATTTGGTGGATCATTTCGGGTGTATGCTTACAACAAAATGAGTGTTAGATGCATTATGATCATGTGGTTTTATGGATGCATTCTTACAGATCTATATGTGTGAAAAATGATGGAGAAAGTATGTTAAAAGTGGTTAAAACGGATCGGAAAGGCTCCTATATTTATAGGAAAAAGCTTAACAGAACCGGCTACTGTAGCAATAGAACCGGCTTTGTAAATCCAATGGAACTGATGATGCTCCTATGGAACCGGCTACTGTTCATCAGACCCAAAAAAACTTTTGTAATCTTTGAGAGATTTTGTAATCTTTTTATAGAAATCATTTTCTATTTTATTTTTCTTTATTTAACCTTGTATATTTTACAAAATAAAGTGTGCAAGTTAACTGTTGTATACTTGCTAAAGTGTTTGTATAAAAATACTTGTAAAAGCAAAATGTGAAATGAGGTTTGATCATAATGTAACATAACAAACATGTACGAACCTGTGTTGTAACACACGAGGAATCGAAACATCAAGAGATGTTGATGTATCTTGAGACAAAATATGATTACGAGTAACTTATACAATTTACGTTATGTATTACAAATTCCAATTTTGTCATTATCAAAACAAGCGAGAATGTGTAGATTAAATATCGTAATATTTGCACTAACACAATTAACCGTAAACAATCGCAATATTACTTGGTCTCACCGTCGTGTTCAGAAAACCTTCAGAATTGCACGATATGGATGTTGATATGTATAGAATTTAACTAGCAATTTTCTAAACTACATTTAAGATTTTGTTGTTAAAAATTGAGGAAGAAATTTACCAAAAGAAGACGAAAGGGGAATGACTAGTTGTGAACAATTGACATCCTGATACGAACCATATTAATATTCGTGTATTTTATCATTATAGCCATATTTATTAGCACTTTCTTAATTACTAACTAGTTTCCTAGGATATTAGGGTTCTAATTCTGATTATGCTAAGTATTATTAAAGACTAATTTAATAACATACTAGTTGAGAGGGAAAGAGAGGTGATTCTAGAGAGAGTGGGTTGGATGAACACTTAGAGAGAGAAAGTAAACATATAAAATAACTTGTATTAATGTGTCAAAATGAATAACCAACTACCTCTCCAAGGCATGGAGAGGTGTATAAATACCCTAATGTGGCCGGCCATGGATGGGCTTACATAGACTTTCCATGGGCTTTTTCTAACTTAGCCTATTAAGGTTCCAAAAATAACTAAACAAGCTAACGACAGTTATCTATAGAGTTACCGATACTTTCCTAGGATTTCTGTATTCCTAACAATCTCCCCCTAAGGGAGGTCACTCCATTTTACAAAAAACTTAAACCTAGCATACTATGCTTTATCTAGTCTTGAGCTCGTTTGACTTCAATCTTTAACTTGTGATTTGATGTAGTGATCATTGACTTTAGGTTTGAGCTTGTTCCTTTATCTTGACTTGAATGTGAAAATGTAATCTTGAACACCTTGAGATCATCAACCAAGCATAATCTCGTTTCGCCATCTTGTAAACTTTGCCATCTTGTGAACTTGTGACTTCTGGACCGACATGCTCATACCTTTCTTGATATGTAAACTTGAAAAGCTTGAATAATGCATCTTTCTTAAGGTTCTTTAACTTTAACACTTTGTCACTTCGAGAAAGACTTTCGGTATTAGAGTGACGAAAACTTCTATGAAATTCTTTGACTTTAATACTTTGTTAGTTCAAGAAAGACGTAGGGTATCAGAGTAGCGAAAGTCTTGAAACATGTACTTGAGCTTTCATGACATCTTTATATTTGTCGGTCGGGTATGAGCATGTGGCTATGAATCATGACTCGTCAGGAATCAGCTGTACCAATCATCAGGAGTACCTGCAGGTTTAGGTTAGTGATAATCAACAGTTATGGACGAGAGTGTCTTTGTCACTTCGTCGAATATGGTTGTAATAACCACGGTTCCCCATTGATCAGTATAAATACTGCCTGTGATCAGGTAGAATTCTAAGGAATCTCCTTGATAGGGTTTCGCAGCTGCACTAGTTGTTCTCATTACCAGAGCATCTCAAAGCAGACAACATGATATGAGTGAACCAGCAAGACAAAGTCTCACCGATTGAATAGAAAAATTGATTTGAAAATCAATCGACATGTCACTTGCTAAAGTGGTTTTGTGACACATCAAGATTGTTAATCATTTCAAAAATTCATCATCAATCGTCAATTCATAACCTGGAACAAGTTTGATTCTTATAGAATCGCACCATCGTTTCTTTCCAGTTGTCACAAGTTTGATTCATATAGAATCACACAAGTCACCTACCATAAGCTTGTTTGATGTTGGCTCAAGTAGGATTTCCATCTTCATAGTGAATGAAATCACT